>CBVK0101228576.1:0-13882 GCA_900067695.1 Picea abies
ACAGCCCTATTGTGCCTAGACAAGACAAATGTAAATTAAAAAGGTAAAGTGGAGAGGTCGGCCCTGACCTAATTGTTGGAGGGGCACAACTTGTATTTATAAGAGGCCTAGCACCTCATTTGTACACACACTCATCAAGCTCTCTCTATCAAGTGCGCAAGTCTGAGAGTGACGCAACTACAAGGAGAAGTGACGCAGATACAAGGAAGAGTATCTCAGTAAAGGTGAAGGTTATCTTGGTGAAGGACTATCTTGGTCTAAGTGGTGCGCTACTCTGTTCTGGTTAGGGTTTCTGGTGGATCTTCTGTTTGGTGAGATCTCTCTTGTGAGAGACACTATACTTGGTTATTGAATCTATATTAAAGAAGTTTTGTTGGGTTTTCTTCCCCTTTAGGGTTTCCCAGGATAAATGCTTGTGTACTCTGTGATTGTGTTTCTTTCAATAAGATCCTTATTATGTTGTTGTTATAATGAAGATTAATAATAATAGATTAAGCAAGAAACTTTAACATTAAGGACGACTCCCACTTGTTAGACACAAACACACGTGGAAGTACATGTTCGATGCCACTAAAATACCAACACTACCTCTTAGCGAGGAAGGTACTTCTACCACCTAGTGGTGGCTCTGTCTTCGCTATCAAATATGCTATCGTGGTTGCTCTCAAATCCACCCGATTGGCTACTCCCTCTGAAACAAAAGCTATCTTTGCCATCTCGCTCGAACCCGTCTCCGAAGGCTTCCCTCTGGTCATGCTCCTAGAAGCCTCTTGTTCTTGGGCATCCTACATAGTCATCTTGTACCATGACTCCTTGACAGACTTGGAAGGTTGCTCCTTCCCACCTGAACCTAAAGGTTGACTCCCTTTGAACTGCTCAACCTTCGGAGCTACCTGCTCCTTGTCCTCTGTCACTCTATTGCTTGCCATAGCTCGCACAGGCTTGCCCTTTAACCTATACAAGTTGCTCTCTCTAACTCCAAGAACAACTGTTGTGTCTAAGATAGATCCTTTGGGATTGATCAACGCATGTCCTTCCTGGAATAATATGTCAAAATAGTTCTTCTCAATCATTGACACTGAGAGCACACTCCTCCTGAGTTCTAGCACCCATAGCACGTCCATCATTCTCAACACGCTCTTGACTCCATCCGAAATGGCATTGCTCCAGATCCCTTTATTGCATGCTTGATGCCCATACCAAGTTCCACATGCACATCTAAGTTTGACTCTATGAAGCTCTAAAACAACTCCCATGCTCCTGTCATATGACATGTAGCCCCACTATCTATTAGCCATGCACCAGCTGATATGGTGCCCAAGGAAGTCTAGGAAACAAGTAAGAACTATGTATGTTCAAACTTCTTGGCAAACTCATCTGCTTGAGCCCTTGCCAACATAGTTGAATCTGGTTGCGTCATGTTTCTGCCCTTCTTCCCCTTCGGACATTGTGAAGCATAGTGTCCCTTCTTATTACAGTGAAAAAAATGACCTTACTTAGGCCATTCCCTGTGCCAGCTTGTGAAGATGAATTTCCACCTGTGTTCATCTCGACCTTCCCCTTACTCTTCCTTGCCTGACTAGCAAGTGCAAGGTTCTCCACATCACCATCCTCCTGCGGGCCTCCCAGAGCCTCTCGACAAGTCTCCTCCTGGATGCAATCATCCTACAATCGCCCGAAGTCTAGAAGCTTCTCTCAAGCACAGTTGCCTTCGATGAACAAAGTCCAAGGCTTGGTGAAACCATTCCATGCCATCCTCACTAACTCCACTGCCCTGCCTCGCCCACTACCCCCAACTGATCACGAACCTAAATGATCCCGGTGAGATAATCGGTCACTAAATCAGTTTTGGACATCTTGGTGTTCCTGAGTCAATCCCTATAATACCCCTGTTTCCCCCAATTTGTAAATATAACTATAACTGGCCAAGAGACTATGGCTGACTAAATATGTGTGAATGTTTGATTTGATGAAACTTTGTATAAAAGGGTCAATGTATGAATTTTTTGTTATTAATAGAAATTGGATATGTGTTGCACAACTGCTGAAAGGGGAGAGTTTGCCAAGATAGACCATGGATGTTATGAGAGAGATGATGAGGGAAACCAAGAATGGTTGAGATGACCCTCACCAAACCAATACCTATTGTGTGTAATTGCTCAATAGTCCTCTGACCCATAAATGAATTACCAGTCAAGCTGGTAGTTGGAAGGCCCTCCTTAAGAGTTAATGAGGAGGTGGGGCAGGGTACACATCTGTAAGGCTTCTAGGCCTGACCATGAGTTGGGGATTCAGACCCACGCAACCTTACTGAGGAAGGCAAGAAAGGAAGTAATTTGGGGGATGGAGGCAGATCTACAAGGAAGTAGAATAGAGAAAACAATCTCCAGAAAAGAGGAGAGCATGTTTTGACTCTGGAGTTGAGAGAAAAGTTGAGAAGCAAGCTCGTTTTGGCTGTAAGGAACCATGGGTAGGGTCTCGTTACAAGATGATAAACGAGGCTGACGAGTGACTAAGGAAGTGCTCGCGCAGACCTCCTTGCTTGGTGTAGAGAAAACCGGTTGCCAAGATCCTGTCGGAGGAGGAGAGTAACCTCCGTCTCTTATTGTCGTGGAGCAAGGAGAAAGAATCTCTCTTAGAGCATCATGGTCTACCTCGGGGGTGGCCAGCAGCAAATCCATTAGGAGTGGTTGTGCCTATGGTTGGGTGGAAACAGGCACCCCTTTCAGCAGTGGCTTCACATTTTCTAGTTCTAATAAGTATTTTCATACTCTGTGTAATACATTGGATACAATGATTGAATGCTTGTGTTTATGGTTAAGTTTTGCAGTGTTTGAACAGTTATTAGAAATGCTCATTTGCTTCTGTAAACTCCTATATTTACATAGTCTTCGATTTACCTCGGTTTAGCTGCTAGAGAGTTGTGGGATGTGAATCCGTAGGACAGTCGAGGTAGGATTAACTGAAACATCCAAGTCCTGCCGATCTTTTTGAGTTTACCTTAGAGGGATGTCAAGTTCAACTCTGTGGGAGAAGGGCGTTTCCTTCAGACCTTCCACCCATGTGAGCGATGGCTCATACCCATGGCCTTAATCAAGTCTCGGCTAAGAGTTGAGTGTAGCCTGGAACCTCAATATGATCCCATACGACCCAGGGTTGGAAACCCCTCACTAAGCCCGAGAGGATTGAAGCTACTTTGGCTTCGAGGCTTTGGGACTTATGACTCCACCACCCTCGAAAAACGTCGAGGGTTGTGGACCTGGGAATCCAGTGGAAATCTCTCTCAGTCGCCCCCCCCCCTCTTGTCCCCTGTCAAACATCGTACGTTGGACTAGAGTCGTTGGATGAGAGGTTGTGTGGGAGGAGACCCTATACTCCGGAGACTTGGTACTCCAGAGGAACTTGGCCAAGAGTCTTCAAAGTGTGAAAACTCCCGATGTCATGAACGACAGAGTGAATCTCAACCGTTCACAAGTAGAGGACACGTGGCGCTAGATTCGAGAGTCCAGAGACTTGGCTCTTCAAGGGATTCGCGATGTGGGGAGTTGGTAAGCTCCGAGGCCCGTAGTTACGAAGTAATGGGAGTCGTGGATCTATGGATCTATGTGGACAGACCTTGATCACAGGATTTGAAAGAAGTTAGAAGGTTGTATGTCTAGGGTTGACATGGCTCACTGACGTCATCCAGGTTGACGTAGACCCGCAACTAAGGTGCCACGTGTCACCAGGATATGGACAATTCACAGACCCCTTATGCTTATTAGAACATGACACGTGTCACCCCCTAATGAAGACACGTGTCACCCCCGGCCCTCGCCGCGTGTCAGCCTCTGGTTCGTGCCCGCCTGGCCAACGTGGTTGGTGATGCGACTGGGACTCCGGGAGTCCAAGTCTTCAGGAATTAGGAAGATTTGGGGCGTAGTATAGTAGAGGGATGTTCAACGTCGATCGTTGATTGTCGAACGTAGAAATATAGAACGTCGATCACCGATTGTCAAATGTTGAAACGTTCAATATCAATCACCGATTGTCGAACGTCGAGACGTTCAATGTCGATCACCGATTTTCGAACGTCGAAACGTAGAATGTCGATCACCGATTGTCGAACGCCAAAACGCTCAACGTCAATCGTCGACTGTCGATCACCAAACGTTGATCGTCGAATGACCAAGGCCACGTGGAGAGATTCTGGAACTTCGAGGAGTATGCGTGCAGTAAGAAAAGGGGGCATTCAGCGCCGAACGCCGAAGACCCCAACTAATAACACCCGGATAACTTCAAGAGGCCGTATCTTGCAAACTAGAGGTTGGATTTAGAGCCTGTAACAGTTGTCAAAAAGCTACAGGCGAGTAAAAGAGGATGAAGAGCTCGGAGAGATGATTTGAGATGATTAGAGTGAGCAAAATCTTGATGCCCTACCCCTAGAAAGGGTATTTAAGGGTCGGGTGTGTTACAATCCCACAATACCATCTTTCGGTTCTCATTATTACTCTGAGATAGATTCGTCAGGGTCGAGAACATCGGATAGGCTGACTTTTTCTCAAATAGATCAGGAACAAGATGATCCCTCACCGAATCTAAGATAATCCACATTGCCTTGGCCTCCCTTTCCTCATGCTTGGCCATCTCTGCAATATCTGTCGACGCGGTCACTTTGGTCTCTGCATGACTCAGTCCTTTCTCTCTCCAAAGAAACATGTTTCG
The DNA here is from genome assembly GCA_900067695.1 of Picea abies. Classification (NCBI taxonomy): domain Eukaryota; kingdom Viridiplantae; phylum Streptophyta; class Pinopsida; order Pinales; family Pinaceae; genus Picea; species Picea abies. The sequence goes on from CBVK0101228576.1 coordinate 4,705, forward strand.
TGCTTTCCACGAAAGAAAGTTAGAGGCACCCTTCAACTGGTCCTCATACCTCAACCCAATCGTTGCTATTTCCAAGATCTAATCTGAAAAACACCCAAGAATGTGCCTAGCCCCTTAGGCACGAAAATCAAAAATATTTTTTGGCTACCCGTGACCCACTGCCCAGACTCGGTTGCCCCGCTGCCTGAATCTGTTACTTGCTTCCCGGACCTGTTGCCTACTACATGGACCCCTACCTGCTTCCCGGACCTGTTGCCTGCTACATGGACCCCTACCCGCTACCCAGACCCCTACTCGAACCTACTCAGGGCAGCCTGCAACCTTTTGTTGTTGCCTGTATACTTTTGTGGTCTGCCCGACTGCCTCCCTGTTAAATTTGGCAACATCGACAGTCATTCTCCAATGAGAGGCCGTATGGGCCACCCTGAGGCTAGCCAGGGTGATTTGGAGAACCAACCAGTCTTGTGAGGTATTAACAAAATCCAAGGGGAACGTACAACCTCTGTGAGTCAAACCAAAAGTCAGGACGAACGAGATGTTATATGATCTTGTGAGTCAAGATGCAAGTCTAATGCAAAAGTTAGGGGAACGTACAACCTCTGTGAGCATAGACCGTCTAGTGCAAAAGTCAGGGAGAACGTACAGCCTCTGTGAGCATAGACAGACTAGTGCAAAAGTCGAGGGGAACGTACAACCTCTATTAGCCTAGTCAAGCCTTGTGAGCCATGAAGAAAAGTCAAGGCATCTAACAAAAGTTAGGTTGAACGTAAAATTCCTATGAGCTAGAAACAAACAATCTTCCTGATATTGCAAATGATGTAAATGTATTGATCTAGTGCGTTGGCACGTGTAACACTATCCACCATGAAGAAATTTGAATTGTCGGGTATAAGAGTAAAGTTGAATGAATTGTTAAACTCAATTTGTAAAAGGTCAAGTTGTAAAAGTCGAGTTATATAAAGTTGCATAAGTTACATCGTTGCATAAAGTTGCATAAGTTACATAGTTGCATAAAGTTGCAAAAGTTGCATGTTGCATGCATTGCCAAGTCAAGGGCGAGTTGTAACTGAAGTCTCAAGTCTAGTTCTAAATTCGAATTAAGTAAAGTTCTAAATCCAAACTAAAGTGTAAAGTTGAGTTATGTCAAGCATGCAAACAAGTTTGTAATTCAAGCCCTCTCCTTCTCCTCTCCATACCTTTATAAGCAGAGGTTGACCCTCATTCTATTCAATGTGTTTTACAGTGTGAGGGTGTAGGAGTAAAAGGTTGTGAGGGATTGTTTAATGCGTTGATATATATCAAGATAAGAAGGTTTTGAGTGTTGATACGTATCAATTAGAACTTAGAAGGCAGCAGATCTAACAATTAGAAGGCAGCAGATATATCTGTTAGAAGACAGCGAGTGTTGTTTACAGTGCTGGCATATATATCAGAGTAAGAAAGCAGTGTATATATCAGTCCAAAAAAGACAGAGATTTAGCACTCAGGCAGCACACAACTTCTTCCTTCAGTGTAGTTTGATAACAGCAGAATAGGACAGCAAGGCTTCTCAATATTCTACAGGTCATACAGTCTGGTCTAAGTCATCTTGGCAAGCTCATTTAAGAGCAGAATTTCATGGTGGATGTTTTGTAAGTAATCATACATTATCTTTGCAATAAAAGGAGATTGTTTGTTGGGGTTTCTCTCCCTGTATAGGGTTTCCCCAAGGTACATGTGTTGTGATCTTGCATGCTGGTAAATTCTTATGATTATTGTTGTTTTGGTTTATGAATGATGTTAAGCTAAGTTCAAAGTATAGTCAAAATTTAAAGAATTACTTACAGTTTACAATCAAGCTCAAAATTTAACATGGTATCAGAGCTTAGGGTGTGAAACAGCTTGTTGAAGTGCAACAGCAAGTACACAAAGATCCAAGTGAGTTTGATCAAGTTTTTATTATGAGATCCATGGCATCCTCCATTTTTGTCAGAGCCGAGGATAGGCTTGAAGGAGCTTCCAACTTCAATGTGTGGAAGCTCAGGATAATGAATATAGTGCAGGAGCATGATCTTCAGTAGTATGTGACCACAGTGATGGAGGAACCCACCTCTAATGCAGGGAGAGCAGCCTTCAGAAAGAGTAAAGCAAAGGCCAAGCGAATCATCTTTGACACAGTCAAAAACAGTATAATGCCAACAATGACTTGTTAATGACTGCCAAGGACTGTATGAATACCTTGGTAAATCTATATGAGAAACAGGCACCAAGTCAGAAGAGGACACTTAAGCACAAGCTTAAGTGTTTGAAGATGGAGAAAGGCGAATCAATAGCTTCTTTCTGTTCCAGGATAGCCCAGATTAGAGATCATCTTTTGGTCACAGGTGTCGCAGTGAGTGTTACAGGAACCTCCCCCCCCCACGCTTCGAAGCCCCGAAGCTCGATCTGAGCGGGTGCGTCCATGAAGCTTCATCGAAAGCACGCTTCAAAATTTAGGAAGCGCACTTCGAAGAATTTTGGACGCTTCCTAGTCTTTTGGAAGCTCCACGCTTCGAAGTGTGCTTCAAAATTTTGAAGCCCGCTTCAAAGGGCGCTCTGTACGCTTCCAAGGACGCTTCATGAGCAGTTCTGTATGCTTCCTAAGACGCTTCCGTACGCTTCCTAGGACACTTCCTAGACGCTTCCTAGGAAGCTTCCCAAGTTCGGTATGTTTTGCAATTCACAAAGCCAATTTATCACATGATCATGTTTGCAAATTCAAATCGACCAATCATTTGGAAGGTGTATGAGCAAATGGATAGCATGCTAGGGTAGATTAAAGACATTGTTGAGCCTAGAGATTTCAACCTCTATAATCATATTTGTGTAGAGGTGGAAAAACGGTGGGAAATGCTAAATATTCCACTACATGCCTTAGCATATGTGCTAACACCTAAATACTATCATGTATCATGGCTTTCATCACCAAAACCTAGTGGTGGGTCCAAGAAAAGACCACACCAAGATCAAAAGGTTCAAGCTGGTTATATGAAAGCATTAGAAAAATTGATCCCGGATGAGGAGTGTGACAACGTAATTAGCAACTAGCTCAGTTTAAACGTTATTGTTTTGGACCTTTCGGTCTTCATACTTCAGTGTAGATGGCCTATATATAAATATAACAGACGTTGTTGGGACGCTTTGCTTCCAAGGATTTTTGGAAAATGATGCTTCCCAGGCTCTCGCTTCCTAAAATGCTCTCGCTTCGTGCAACATTGGTCACAGTGGATGATGATGAGTTAGTGCAGGCCATATTTGATGGTCTTCCTTCTTCATGGGAGACCTTATCCAGTGTGAGTGGGAGAGAGATTCAGCCCATGTTTGAGAGGTTATGGCACGATTGCCTCCAAGAGGAGAGTCACACTGCTACCAAGAGCGAGCTAACCAAAGAAGAGCATTCGGCATTAGCATCAAGATTCAAGGGAAAGAAGAAGGTCACTTCCCAAAAAGGCTCTCAGAAGAAGTCAAACACCAAAGGTATGTTTAAAGGAAAGAGTATCGATACATCTAGGATTAAATGCTTTAGTTGCAATAAGTTGGGTCATTTTGCTAGAGACTATTGGTATAGGAAGAAAAATCCAAGGAAAGGGAAACATCATGCCTCAACTACTAAGGATGATGAATCCAAAAGAAATCAGAAAAGTCCTTCTAATGAAAGAGAAAATAGAAAAGAATATTACTTGGTTTCTACTTTATCCAGTACAGTTATCACAGGGTCGAAAACTTGGTTAGTAGCCAGTGGTTCATCAAAGTACATGACAGGGTACAAAGAGATCATTTTACATTTCAAGACAAAATCTTTTGTAGAGCAGGTTGAGCTTGGGGATGACAAATGTTACAAGATAGAGGGAGTAGGGTCTATCTCCTTCGGAATGGAATCTGGGGCTATGCTTCATGTTCATGAAGTATTATGTGTTCTAGGGCTCAGGAAGAACCTACTACTAGTTGCAACCCTTGAGGACAAGGGATATTGGGTGATCTTCAAGGACAGGAACGCACTTTTGTGGGATAAAGGTAGCCACTTGAGTTCAACCAAACCTATTGGGACTCGCAAAGGAGGATTGTACGTTGTGACCGAACAATCAATTCAGGCATTAGCTCACGATGCGACCAGCTCCAACAAGTTGCGGCACATAAGAATTGGACATCTTCATTACAAAGCACTTCCAGATCTACAGAATATGGTATGTGGCATGCCCTCTATTTCTTTGAGTAAAAATGAAATTTGTAAAGGATGCATGCTAAGTAAAAATATAAAGAAAGCATTTCCTAACAGTGACAGCATAGCTCAGGGCATCTTAGATCTGGTTCATTATGAGGTATGTGGTCCCATGTCATCTCCCTCACTCAGTGGTTGTTTGTATTATGTCATTTTTATTGATGATTACTCAAGAAAATGTTGGATCTATTTCCTTAAAGCAAAAAGTGACACATTTGATAAGTTCAAAGAGTATAAAGCCTTTATTGAAAAGCAGACATGGAAACACATCAGAACCCTTAGAACAAACAATGGAGGAGAGTTTGAATCTCTCCAATTTGAGGATTTCCGCAAGGAAGCAGGAATCAAGAGACAATTGATCGTGCCATATAACCCTCAGCAAAATGTTGCTGCTGAGAGGAAAAACATGACAATTTGTGAGGCAATGAAATCCATGATGTTTGACCAGGATCTCCCAAATTCTTTATGGGCAGATGCTACCTCCATTGCCATGTATATTCAGAACAGGTGTCCACATGCTTTCTTGAAGGACGAGACTCCTAAAGAGGTCTTCTCAGGGATCAAACCTGAAGTAGGGCATCTAAGGATATTTGGATGTCCTATATATATTCATGTCCCTAAGGAGAAGAGAACAAAGATGGAACCTTCGGGCAAGAAAGGGGTTTTTGTGGGGTACAATGAGAACTCCAAGGCTTACAGGATATATGTACCAGGTCAGAGGTAGATAGAGGTAAAGCAGGGATGTGACTTTCCATGAGGAAGCCGCATTCAAGAAATCCAGAGAGCTACAGCAGGAATCAGAAGCAGTTCAACCAACTTCACCCTCTTTTGAAAATGAAAAGTCAGATGATCAGAGGGAGGAACCTCATGAAGGGCCAAGTGATGAGCCCCTAGAACATATTGAAGAGTTGGAAAGAACTCTTGAAGAACCTCCATCCAAAAGGAAGACAAGATGGCTTAAGGAAACAGTGTAGGAAGCAAAAAATATAGTTGCTCCCAAAGGAACTTTCAAGGAAAGTAAGAGGCCTCATGGGTTTGGAGGCTATGTTGCACTGATGAGCAGCATCAGTGATGTTGAACCTTCTTCATTTGAAAAAGCAGATAAATTACAAGTATGGAAGGATGCCATGCTTGAGGAATACAGGTCTATTTTAAAGAACAATCTCTGGGACATTGTGTTGAGGCCAAAGGACAAATCAGTGGTCTCTTCCAAATGGATTTATAAGATCAAACCTGCAACCGATGGGAGTGTGGAAAAGTTCAAAGCAAGATTTGTAGCCAGAGGCTTCACTCAGAAAGAAGGAATTGACTATGACGAGACTTTTGCCCATGTAGCCAGGTATACCTCCATTCGAGTTATTATTGCATTAACTTCAGTTCTTGGTTGGAAGTTACATCACATGGATGTAAAAACATCATTCTTGAATGGAAAGATTGAACAGGAAGTCTTTGTGGAACAACCAGATGGTTTTGTACTATATAACAAAGGCACTCATGTATGCAAGCTAAGGAAGGCCTTGTATGGTCTTAAGCAAGCTCCCAGAGCTTGGTATGACATGATTGATGGCTTTCTTAAAAGTCTGGGCTTTTAGAAAACTGATGTTGATGCGAATTTGTACTTCAAGGTAAGAGGGAACCAACCTGTACAACTACAGCATCGACCAACTCTCTCCACGCAACTTCAGCAGAATACCCAGCCCTATTTCCCAACTCTGACATGGATTCAATCTGCAATCTGCGGATTTTCTCTGCAACATACGGTCAATTTGTACATCATATGACGATCGTATGATTGTTATATGATGGTCGTACAGTCCTTTTTTTTAATTTCGAATTAATTTCACCTTTACCCTTTAACCTGCAGCCAGCGCTACCAATAATCAACTATGCAAAACTGGTTTCTCTTCAGAGTCTCGGCTCTGATTCCATGTTAATTTTTCTCAACCAAGCACCCGACTAATAATACCGAATAAAATCTCTTTATTAATTAAAAGCACGGCTAGGTTATTAATGAATTAATCAACAAAAGCATAAAACTGAAACCATACACATTGCACAATATGTTTCTGGGTAAATAACCCCAGAAAAAAACCCCGAAGGAAAAACCAGTTCTGTGAGATATATTATTACTAATCTAAGCTCTCGTCCTAAGATAATGGCCCACCTGAGGAATACAAAAACAACAGATAGCCAAGCCCTACAAACCTCAAGATCAGTCCTTCGATCTTGTTGGTTGGCTGCTATCTCCCTTCCTACTCTTTGCTCCTATCCTCGGCTCCTGCCCTCCACACTTGGATGAATGTCCTTCTCCACCCAATCAATGAGAGCTCACTCTCTCACTCTATGTGACTCTGTTGTGTATCACATCCTCTCACATAGGCTGTCTTTTATAACCTTGAGTTTATCCTAAGTCCAAAACCTTAGATCTCCTAAAGTGCTCAACGACTGAGGTCTAATCTCCCATTCACTTTAGATCTAACGGCTAGGACTTAATTTAATTACTAATGCCAAATATTTAGGCATTTAATTAAATTAAGCTCACTTTATTACAAAAGTACATTCATTTTATTAATCACTTAATAAAGTGAATCTCCTAAGGTTCTGAGAGTCATTAAGGACGACTCCCACGTGTTAGACACAAACACACGTGGAAGTACATGCCCAATGCTACTAAAACATCAACAACACGTCGACCAATTACCTTGTCCAAACTCTTCCCAACCTTTTCACTTCCCTAGACCTAGCCTATCCTTTGAAGTGAACAAGACAAGAGGCCATAGGCTTGGCTAATCTTGCTATCAAATCCCTTGAGGTCATCAGAGAAGCATCCCTTGTCTTGGACCAATCCTTCACTAAAACGAGGGAAGTACTTGTCTAGGTGACAATGACATCTAATTCCAATTGTTTCACAAGTTTTGCAACTTGTGAAGGGCTTTGTACAAGTGCCAAATCCTATGATAACAGGCATCTCCTGCAGCTCGATGAATCCAATGAGTTATTGATCTTGAACGACCTTTCCTGCTTCCCAGAGTCTCGTTTCTTCACTTGTCGACCTCACGGTGGAGGTGCAAGTGTAGTTGATTATGTCTTGTCGATTCGGGCATTTCTCCCCTTTATCCACCATTTTTCGGTGACACCCATCACCTTAGTCGACCACGCTCTTCTATCTTTCTTTCTTCAGGCTAACACCCACCCTCCCCCCTTCCTGGTCCACCTCGGACTACCTTTTCCTTTGATGGGGGTGACCCAGACATCTTTACTTCTCATCTTCACCAAATGCTCCCATCTAAGTCCCAATTCTCATGCCTCGCCTTTGTCGATGCCAAATATACTTGCCTTTCATCCACTATTTAGGGAGTTGCCCTTCAAACATACCCCCACTACACCAAATCCACCTCAACTTCCCTTAAAACTAGATCCTACCCTACACAAGAAGTATGACAATGAATATAAAAACCACCACAGTCAACTTTGGCATGCCTTCACTCACACTCATCTTCATCCACGGTCAGCTTTGGCATGCCTTCACTCACACTCACCTTCATCCACAGTCAGTCAATCACTCACCTTCACCTTCAGTTCCACCTCACCTTCCCTCAACACTAGATCCTACCCTACAAACAAGTGGTATCACAACGAATATAAAAACCTCCACAGTTAGCTTTGGCATGCCTCATCCACTATTTAGGGAGTTGCCCTTTAAACATACCCCCACTACACCAAATCCACCTCACCTTCCCTCAACACTAGATCCTACCCCACAAACAAGTAGTATGACAACAAATATAAAAACCTCCACGGTCAACTTTAGCAAGACTTCACTCACACTCACCCCTCCTATACCCATATTAAAGCTTCCTACCGTCGTTTTCTCCACCATAAGAAGTGCCTCTTCATTTCCCAAAGGAGACGTGAGCTGTGTGTTTCCCTTATAAGCTCCCCTGAAAACTTTTGGCGCACTTTCTTTCCTCGCCACTCTCCTCCTCCTCCCGATCCTAAATCCATGTTCACCCATACCTCCTCCCTTTATGATGGTCCTGAGCAACGCATAATCCAGGTCACCTCTCGCCCCCCTTCTTGCCACCTATTCTCAAACTGAGATATGTGGGAAGTTGTTTGGATGATGAACACTAGCAAAGCAGCGAATCAGGAAGGGTTCCAAGCAGAACTCTTCAAGCAGGGTCTTCACGCTATGGACAACCATCTGGCCGATTTATTCAACCATGTGATCTATACAGGTTTTCCACAATAGTGGTCACATCACATTATTCACCCGATCCACAAATCGAGCTCTAGTATGGATCCCAACAACTATAGGACGATCATGGTTGGCCACACGTTTCCAAACTCTATGCTACATTCCTCCATTTGAAGTTGTCTGGAGGGCTTGAGAGGAGGCAACTTAGAGCTAGAGGGCAGATTGGATTCCCATCTGAGCACCAAACCATTGATCACATCCTCACACTCAGGGCCATCATTGCGGCGGTGCAGCATCACTCTTCGAAAGTTTATTGTTATTTTGTGGACTTTAATAAAGCTTTTGATTATGTCCCCGAGGAGGCTTTCTTCCAAAGACTAAGAGACACTGGCATCTCAAATACCTTATTGTCGGCCATCATGCACTTATAGGAGTCAGTTCTTTGACATCTACGCATAGCATATGGATGTAATGTTCCCACTTTGGGACATCATCACAGTGCAGAGGTTTATCATGACCAGAGTAGCCAGATGGGTGTTATAGCAAGTACAGGGGTTATTGAGAGGCATTGTGAAGTCCAGCTTGCATTTCTCATCATATCTCATCATTATGAGCCATTCCGCATAGGTTGGCTTTGGTTCCGGCATTCCGACGATTTCCATGATTTTGACTATTTTGAGCTATAAGTCAATTAAATTCACTGAAGAGGTCATTTTGGGCACATTACTTGGAGGAACCTCTCA
>CBVK0101228576.1:13888-26264 GCA_900067695.1 Picea abies
CATTTTGGGCACATTACTTGGAGGAACCTCTCAGTGTAATAGCTCATTGGCATCGGGAGGAGCAACACTACAGGATGGGATGGCTAGATGTGACTTTCAGTGGCCAAGGAAGCCACAAGGAGAGATAAGGCGTTTTCAGTGGTAAAAAGGTTAATTAATTAATTAAAGTGATTTAATTAATTATCACTTTGGAGGGACAAGGTGAGCCAAAAAGTATAAAGGAAAGGCAAGGGCCTCTACTCAAGGATTCATGTCTTTCTATCTTTTGATATCTGGCTTCTAGCTAATGAGCCCATCATTGGGGGTTTTGAGGGCTTTGACATAACAAACACTAGAGGACAATTCGGTGGTGAAAGATTCCACCTAGTTTGTCCCAAGCTTGGTCTTGGAGATGCAATACTCTCCCACACCATTCTAGTTCCAAATCTACTCAATTGCAGGAGGATTCTACATCAGTTGCAGGGGCAAAGAGAGGGCGCACCAGTTAGGGTTTCCAGCAAGAGGGGCGCACCATCCATTGAGGGAGGATTCGTCCTAGCTGAGGAGAAGTGATTTTGAGGATTCCAGGTATTGGGTTTTCCTTGCAGGTGTCTTAGCATCATTCTTGGTGGTTTCCAGAGGCATTTCAGTGGCAGGTTTATTTGTATTGAGAGTGGGACGATTTCCCAAGAGGGGGGCGCACCATTATTTGGAGGATAGCTAGATCCAAGGGTCTAGCAGGTATTTTGGTGATTTGAGCACTTGGGTTTTCACTGCAGAGTCCCGATCTATCATTCTAGTCAGTTTGTGGAGCCATTGAAGGTCCCTAGGAGGGAGGCCGATTTATCTAGGGTTTCAGGCATCCTAGGGGGGCACCATTCAGTGGAGGAGGTTCAGATCCATAGGGTTTGAGAGGGATCTTGGAGATTCAGACCCCTGGGTTGTTCTTGCCATCATCTGATCTACTATTTGGCATATTTCTTGAGGTGATTGGCACTTTTGTCAAAAAGCTACAGGCGAGTAAAAGAGGATGAAAAGCTACAGGCTCTAAATCCAACTGTTGGGCTGATTCTGCTTTTTGAATGAGCAGGGTTTTGAAACGCGTTCTTTAAATAATATAAAAGTTTTCTGTCATTTCTCTGATATCACAGCAAAATAGAAAGTTTTCTGTCATTTCTCTGATATCACAGCAAAATAGTTAATGTTGCATAAGGAACAAGAGAACTGACAAAGAAAACTCTTATATTGAGTCAATGTTGAGTTTTTTTACCATCCTTTAGATAGATGTGAAGCCAGACAAAAATCTTATACATAGTGTGCATGTTAGCTTTAGTGACTGATCTGAAAGGTCAATCTTTCTGTATGCTTCCAGAAACTACTCGCTGGATATGTTCCAGGGTGAGTATATGAGATTTCATATTACCTTATAATCCTTGACAATATAAGTAGGATTCAGTAATCATATAACAGCTGGATTTATCTGACTCATTGTGATACCAAAATATTGTTCTCTTAAAGCTTTAGCTGCTACTCCAAAAATTTGATCATAAGTAAATGTATTCATCAGAATGTTTAACTCATTAATTTGATACACACTACCAGAATTCACTAGTGAGGAAAAACAATACTATTTAGGATAATAACAGAATTACCATAAATACCTTCCTCACACACCATAAATGGTAAAAACTGAGGTTTCCAGCATCTAGAGGTTTCAAGTATGATTGTGCATAGGAAAAGAATTCAAATGTAGCACATTTTAACATATTAGAAAGACTTCTGGGGAAATAAAATAAGCTCACTTACCTGATGGATGCCACTTTCATGAGCAAAAGCATTAGCTCCAACAATGGCCTTATGTGGTTGTACAACCATTCCAGTAAACTCTGATACCTGGTCTCAAAAAGATACAGTTCTGTTAAAAATGGCACTTGTAAACAAGACATTTCTAGTACAACAAATTGCTTTCAGAATGATAACTAGGAAAAACGGGCTTGCTCATACCATCTTACTCGCCATAGTTATCTGTTTTGTATTGACTCCAGTGTAAAGGCCACCTAATTGTTCTTTCCCGCGACATTTTATAGCCATGACCACCTGCAGAAAACCAATGTATATTTAGTAATAGCTAGCTGCTAGCTACAGGGGAGTCGGTCCATGGCACAAATCTTTCCACAAAGACCTTTACTACCCAGCATATAACAAATGTTGAATTTTCAGGCTCATGCATTTACTTTAAATTTTCTGTTTAGCTTTTACTTGAACCATAACTATTGCAGCAACCCAAGATCACAAGAAGAATAACCATGCACAAGAACACAAGAAGTATCCTGGGAAACCCTTCTCAACAAGGAAAGAAAACCCAGCTAATCCTTTGCTATATTCTTCAAGAGAAAGATCTCCCACACCATCAACAAACCTAGCACACAAGAGGGTACTGTAATTCTCATAATTTCAGACCACAACTTCTGAAATCATGAGATGACACAAAGTTAAGTGTGTTTCCTCAATGGGGATTCACCTTTATTTATATAAGACTTATCACATCAAATGATGCGTCTATTGGCACAATAGAGCTGACCTCAATAACTCAAAATATAATTAATAATTACCATATTAATTATCTTTAACTTTATGTTGGGGCCGACCTGTACCCTTTACATCACTAATAGGGTTACAGGTAAGTCTGACTCTTGGACAATATAGCAAGGGATCTCATACACCCACTAGTGCTCAGCCACTAGGGGCACATCCATCTGTGCTCAGCCACAGGGATGTCCACATCTCTATCTCGTTGTGTCTCATAGAAGAATCACACTCAATAGTGCTTAGCCACTAGGATCACGTTCACCTGTGCTCAGCCACAGGCACGTCCAACTCAGCAGATCGTTTTCTCACTATGTCTCACAGGAGAATCACACTCACTAGTGCTTAGCCACTAGGATCACGTTCACATGTGCTCAACCACAGGCACATCCAACTCAACAGATTGCTTTCTCATTGCATCTCACAAGAGAATCACACTCACTAGTGCTCAGCCACTAGGATCACGTTCACCTGTGCTCAACCACAGGCACGTCCAACTCAGCAGATCGCTTTCTCACTATGTCTCACGGGAGAATCATTTGGAGTATCACATCATCTCAACTCTCTGCACAGAGCAGACCAGTACATCGTTTCATCTCTGTCTCAGAGAGAGCGACACACCCAACTCATGAGCTTCCTCACCCCACAGGGGCACACAACATTCCATCTTCGTCTCAGAGTGGAACCACACACCCAGCTCATGGGCTTCCTCACCCCACACAGGGGCACAACGTTCCATCTTCGTCTCAGAGAGGAACCACACACCTATCTCATGGGCACACCCAACTCATGGGCTCTCTCTCAGGTCAACTCACTCAGTCTGTGTCCTGGAGGATGCCTCACGCAGTTGTAATCATCAACAGAGTATACCTGAATAGCTAACTATAGTGGAGAGTCAATCCATAGCACAAATCCTTCCACAAAGATCTTTACTACCCAACATACAACAAAGACCATTCCATGTCACATCCAGAAGTATACCTCCTCTTGTAAATTGCACAAATTGCCAAAAGTTGTACAACCATTCAAGCCAAAATTTTAGAGTCCTAATGCAAGCAAAGTCTATATATCTTTCAAAGAAAAAGAATATTAATCAGGAGGCAATGGAGAAACAGGACCAAAATCAAAGGCAAATAATTTAATAGAATTCTTATTTCCAAGCAACCAAAGGAAGGAAACATTCACAAATTGTTAACATGACAACCCAAACTAAATCCAACTCTAAGGTTTCTACTTTTTTTAAAGTGCTACTTATATTTACAACTAAAATAGAAAAAAGTACAATCTGGCTTCACATCTATCTAAAGGACAATAAAAATATCCACATTCTGCAAATTCCTCGTCCTCATCTTGACTTTCTTCTTCCTTCACATCCACATCTTTACTTGCATGCGCAAGCTTTACGATGATGCAAATCTCCACACAGTAACATCATCCTATCCAAACACACACACATATACACTGTATACACTTATATCTTTACAGACTAAAATTGCCTTATCACATTATGTCGATGCCTTTATGCCACCCAAGTCACGCACAACTTTGTGGATCAATAATTAACATAGTTCCTACTCAAATACCATGATAATCACGTACAAAAGCCTGAACTTAGGGGCCAATACTAGGCTCAATGATGTTATGGAACTGGAAGAATGGGCAGTTGTCGTCAGGTTTCCTGGTAGGAAGATGAACGGGGACTGTCTTAAGAAATAAACCAAGGCAAATTTTCAACCTATGCTCAGATACCGTCCCCACATTATGACTTTGGCAAAGGGATGGTTAGTGTGGGTTTTCAAATCTATGGCTGAGGTAAACAATATCTTGCATAGTAGATGGAAGTGGGGTTCCCAAAACTTATTTTTGAAAAAATGGCATGTGGGTTTCGTCGCTAGAATTGCCTGTGTCAATATCCTTCCAGTCTAGGTTTGCATTTTGGGTCTTCCTCTTATTTTATGGTCTAAGGATGTGTTTTAAGCTAGTGGGAATGCCCTCAGCTCATACTATGAAGCTGACTACTCCTTCCAAGATACCAAGCACTATGGAATGGCTAGGATATTAGTGGGCTTAGAGGCAAACAAGGGCTTGGCGGAGGAGATGGTCATTAAGCGTGAGGCAGACCTTCACCAGCTCACTCTAGACTATGAAGGCATTCCCTTTAAGTTTGGTCGTTGAAATAGTTATGGGCATTTAGCAGTGGACTGCTCAAACCCTTATCAGAGCAAGGTGTGGATGCAGAAAACTCGGGCAAATGTGTTGGGGGTGGAACTAGTAGAAAACCCTATCAAGCAAAGAGAACCTCGATGTTGAATTTTTTTATGGTGGCTCAAGCACATGTAGTTTATTTTCAACTTAGCATGAACTTAACCATAAACAACGCAGCAACACAATAGCTGCAGTAAACCAAGATCACAAGAATAACCATGCACAAGACACAAGAAGTTATCCTGGGAAAACCATTCTCAACCAAGGGAAAAACCCAGCAACCCTTTACTATATTGCCAAGAGAAGAACCCTCTCCACAGAAAAAACCTAGCGCACACAAGAGGGTGCGCTCTATGACCAAGAAAGCTAGCGCATAGAAAAGTGTGCGCTAAATTTCAGCTCACCAAGTGAATGCATTGAGTGAAAATGAGATATAATCCACAATGGGGATGTATCTCTCTAATAAATACATGACCTAACTCATCAAATAGATGTGTCTATTGGCACAATAGGGCTGACATGTACAACTCAATAATATAATTAATCTTTCACATAATATTAATTATCTTTACACAGTAGGGCCGACTTGTACCCTTCACAATACAAATTAAGGTTTTACAATAGTCTTACTCTTTGACAATATAGCAAGGGGTCTCACACACATCCTCTAGTGTTATGCCACTAGGGACAAGTCCACATGTGCTCAACCACAAGGGATATCACTCTTAACAGATCAACTCAACTAAATCCATAGGAGTACGAACTGGAGAGCCATCTCAAGTCAACTCAACTAAGTCCATAGGAGTACAACAGGAGACCATCTCAAGTCATCTCAACTCAGTCCAGAGGAGAACGACAAGAGACCAACACAAGTCATCTCAACTCAGTCCAGAGGAGTTTGATCGGGAGGATGTCTCATGAAGCTGCAATCATCAACACTCCCTCTCAGCTAGGGAGGCATTCTCCACCAGGCCAAGTCTCTCACGGAAGTACTTGAACTTCGTCTTGGCAAGCGGTTTGGTGAAGACATCTGCAACGTGCTCGTGTGTAGATAGGTATTGCACATGTACTGCTTTCCTCTGCACCATATCTCTGATGTAATGGTATTTGATCTCGATGTGTTTCGATTTATCGTGAAACACAGCATTCTCTGAGAGCTTCACACAGCTCTGGTTATCGCAATGGATAACAATGGAATCCATCTCATGTCCAAATAAATCTGAAAGGAGCTTGCAAAGCCACACTACTTTGCGGACTGCCACACATAATGAAATGTACTCTGCTTCTGCGGTACTCAAAGCCACAGAAGTTTGTTTCCTGCTGCACCAAAAAACCATGGCAGATACCAAAGTAAAACAACAACTAGAGGTGCTCTTACGGTCCATTGCGCTCCCTGCCCAATCTGCATCAGCATATCCTTGCAATCTCATGTCTACACCGGAGGCATATCTCAGTCCATAACCAACTATGCCTCGTAAGTATCTCAACACATGCTTCGCTGCTATCTAGTGTGTTTGTCTCGACTGACACATAAACTGACTGAGTACACTCACTGCATAGAAAATATCAGGTCTAGTGTTAACCAGATACATCAATGATCCAATAGGTTTCAGAAGAAGTCTCGTTTAGTTTCTTCAAATTCATCACCATTGGTGTAGCCATGGGCTTGTAATCTGTCATCCCGAATTTCTTCAATATCTCCACTGTGTATTTCCCCTGACTCGAAAGAATCACATCAGTCCTTTGCCACACTTCTAGTCCCAAGAAGTAGTGCCTCATACCAAGGTCCTTCATCTTAAATTCAAAAGCCAATGCACACTTGCATTCAACAATAAGGCTTTATGAACCGGTGAGAAATGACTCATCAACATATAGGACCAAAATCAGGCACTCGTCATCAACAATGTTGTAGTATAGGTTGGGATCAGCAACACTCTTGTTGAAGCCCAAACTCATCAAGTATCCATCAATCTTCTCATACCATGCACGAGATGCCTGCTTTAGTCCATACAAGATTTTCTTCAACCTGCACACATGAGACTCCTTCTCATGTATCACGATTCCATCTAGCTGCTCGATGTAAACTTCTTCCTCAATTTCTCCATTGAGAAAGGTTGTCTTCACATCCATTTGATGTAGTCTCCAACCCATGGATGCGGCAAGGGCAATAATCGTACAGATGGCAGTGTATTGGGCAACAGGAGCAAATGTCTCCTCATAATCTATTCCCTCCACCTGAGAGAATCCTCTAGCCACAAATCTCGCTTTGTACTTCTCGACACTTCCATCAGCTGCATGTTTGATCTTATAGATCCACTTGGAAGTCACTACAGACTTCCCTTTCGATCTCGGAACAATATCCCACACTACACATCATTCTTCATGATGGACCGATACTCTTCGGTCATGGCATCTTGCCAAACATGTTGACCCGTTGTTTCTCCATGACAAGAAGGCTCAGTATCAATTATGTGGCTCATAGTTGAAACATAGCTCGAAAATCTCTGTGGTCTCTTGCTCTCTCGGAATGTACCACAAGGAGTTGCATGTCCCTCTACCTCCTACAGAGTCTGTCGATCCCATGCAAGCCTCTTCTGGCCTACTGCAATGTCTCTGAATTATAAATATAAAACATTGAATTCGTTAACAAATATGAAATTCATATTAATAATTACAAAACCAAATTGCCAAATTCAAATAAGTTATTTGGTAAACATTGAACACTGACATATAAATTAGATCTAGTTATGAAACTCAAGCTGAAATTACAAAACCCCGTGTGTGTTGGAGAGAGTGGAGAAACTGGTGCACTGACTAGCAAGGGCAGATGAGAGGAGAAGCCCAACCCAAATGGCATGAGATGTAAGGCAAGACTCAACAACTGCCCCTTATCATTGGTCGCCATCGCTTACACAACGGTAGACCAATCTTAAACGATATGACATCGAGAAAAGGATCCCTTTCTTTCTCTAAAAGCCTCAGTTAGCGGGTTTATGCCTTCTAATGCTACTTATTCTCCCTAGATCCCTCACTATTGAATTGAAAACAACATATTTTTTTAACTTTTCTTAACTGGGCATATTTAATTTATATAGAATATGGCCCTCTTAAACAACCCAAACGTCTTGCTAATTATGTTATGAAGTTAGCAGCCCTCGTCCCTAGCCTCCATTCTTCGAACATATCAATTCGAGTAAGTTAGCACGTCCATCTATAACTTCTAGTTGAATTATTTTAACTAGTCATAAATCAAAAACCCAATGGCATATCAATCTCTTGGCATAGGCTCAAGTCAGATGCATTGTAGCCTATGAATGACGGTGGCAAAGAGAGGAGAAGCCAAGCGAGAGGAGAAGAATGGAAGAGTGTCGGATGAGATAATGTAATGTCCCTTTCCAAATAGGAGCCCCAGAGAGGAGGCTTAATGATCTAAACAGCCCCATTAGACTATAGTCAGGGCCAAACAAGGGTAAGCAGGTTTACTAGAGGTCACTTCAGCCAAGGGTGTTATAATTCGATAGTGACATTGAGCTAAAAGTGATTAAAAGCACTTTTAAGACAACTTGAGCTAAAAATAGAGTCAACAGCGAATTCGGGTTTCAAGCAACTATAAGAGAAGGTAAAGCAACCTAATTCATCATTATGCAGATTTTGACTTGTCATTGAGGAGAGAGGTGCATCTCAGGAGAGATAGCTCAGTGGATTCCAGGAGGAATACACCAGTGGTTGATTTCGGTGTTGAGAGACACACCCTAGTCACCGGGGAGATCACACGAGTCTTCCATCAATCTTCAACAACAGTTACACAAGTTCCAGCAGCAAGGGCGCACTTATTCAGGGTGAGGGCGCAGCTTCTGAGGAGGTTTAGTGAGTCGACTTGTCCCATCCAAGGAGAATCCAGAGATTCCCCTCCGACCCAATTGAGAGGAAGGCAAGGCGCATCTTTTGTCAGATTCCGACGGAGAAATCCTCTAGGGCGCATTTTCCAGCCGTTGAGGATGCGGTAGTTGGGGAGGACACATTTGGGGTTCCCGAGTGATCATCAGATCAGATCCAGGGAAATCCTTCTGACCCATTTCCCAGTAGCCTGGGGCGCTCAGTTTGAGACCCTTATCAGTCGATTCCGACAGGGGAATCACTAAGGCACAGTTTTTCGACAGCAAAGAGGGTGCTTTTCCCCAGGGGGATCCATCCGAGGTCCATACATACCAGCAGAGGGTCGGTCAGTCACCAGGACTGAGAGAGAGAGCAAGGTGCACTGTTTGGGACAGTTTCCAGACAAATCCGAGGGGTTTAGCCACCAGGGCAAACTTTCCAGACTTGCAGCAGTTGTCATATAAGTTGTCATAGCTTGGAGCAAATCTTACACCTCATCCATTGATCCCGCAATATTCTTCTATTATCGGCTATTATTGTTTTAATTTGCTTATTGTATTCCGACTAAGATCCTTTTGTCACTGATCTACCAGAGTGATTTATTTTATTCAACCGCATTCGGCATTGTACTCAGCAATGATATCATAATATATGATTTGCAGTCTTTTGTCCCATTTACTATACGTATGCTCATTTATATGTTGTAAACAATTAATTATCTACATACACATCTAAAACGCATCCAGAAACCCCCAGTGTATCAGATCAAACAGTAGATATATCAAATTAGTAGCATTTCCTAGACCAGCCGAGTCAAGAACATTACAAATAATATGTTGAGCTGACAAGTAGAGTTCAAGTCTAGCGGCACACGGGGCAAGATTTTAGGTGGGCATGGAGTTAGATTTAGGTTTTTTATTTTTTTTAAATCTTAAACCGCAGATGGGGTCGAGGAACAATTGACCATCCCTGATTTTTTTTGCAAGGGGCGCATTGGAAACATTCTAGAGGTCCCTACATCCTCAATGACATCCCTAGCCATTCTGAAACATTCCCAAGCCATTCCTTAGTCCCCAGAACACCAGGTACATGGGGTTTTTCAAGGAGGGGGGGCGTGTCCCCATGCAATGTAGATATATAGCAATTAAATGAGAAAAGTTAACCCAAAAAAAAGTTTTAAAAATCATCCCAAGAAAAAATAGAGAGAAGACAAATATTGATATTTGAAATTTATTTTTTGTTGCATCATGCTAGTATCAATTATATCATGCTATCAACACATATGGTAGTTATCATGTTGTCTACATGAAATATTTTTATAGTATTTGTATAACAAGCTATGTTAAATTGAATGTTACTTTTAAAAGTGCGATTTAAATGTCTTAATGCATTTTTCCAAGTTCATTACTATTATGTACGAGGAAATGCCCCTAATCAATAGAAAATTCATACCCAACGCTCTTAACTTTCCTTAGTGAATGACAACATACAACGAACCTTGAATGACATTGTACTTGTGATGTATACGTGATATTTAAATTTGGTATTTGATTCTTCTTGAATCCCCCACAACAAAACACACGCATATACACCTACATGTAGGTTCTCAAAAATACATTTGTGCATTGTGTTTCTTCATTCTGAAACTGTTTCTGAATTAAATACATCTGTTGCTTTAAGCATTTCAGGAAAGCTTGACCTAAATGGACAGATGACATGAAATTATTTAAATACATCATGGATTTAATTGAAGTATCAAGTTATCTTCACTAAGTAGCCAAAAAAATAGCCCCAAGGGCTGGTTCTATTGGTTGAACCATCCACCCAAGGCATATTGCTGACAGAGAGGCCATAGGTCATAGGTTCAAGTCAGGATTACCAGTCACTATTGTGGCTGGCAGAAGAGCTGCCCTCCATACGGATATTCTGTGGATGAAGGGGAGATCACATGAGGTTTTCCTTGGAAAAAAAAACAGCTAGGAAAACAAAAGATGTACTTAGAATAGAAAGACATACAACAGTCAAATATATTGGGAGGCCGAAATGCAAAATACTGGAATGCTAAGACTAGTACATTTTCATAATCCATGACGTGGGTCAAAACAAGATCATTCTAAAGTTCAACATTTAGTTGCAAACGTACTTTCTTGTGGCCTTAAACCCATCTCTGGCAGAGGAATCTTTAAATTACATATAGAACCAACAAAACTTACCTCTTCCAATGAAGCATTCCCTGCTCTTTCACCAATACCATTAACAGTAACCTCTACTTGCCTTGCCCCTGCATTTGCACCCTGGATTCATATCACCTAGCATAAGAAATCAGATATTAATGAAAAATACTACAAACTTTCAAAAGACTATTTATTGCAAAGCATAAGTCCAATAGAATCTCACAGCCAAGGTGTTAGCAGTAGAGAGACCAAGGTCATTCTGGCAGTGTGTTGAAATGATCGCATTCTCAATACCCGCAGTGTTGGCTTTAATGTCAGCAATCAATTTCCCAAATTCTGTAGGCAATGTGTATCCCACAGTATCTGGAATATTTAAAGTAGTTGCCCCTGCCTTAATCACTTCCCCCAGTATCTGGTAAAGAAATTCACGATCAGACCTGGGGCAAAAATACAAGGCACTACATCAATTTTGGTTCCCATCAACTCAATATCTCAAAAGAATGACATGTCAAGATATAAACTCAAGCTTATTAAAAATGCAATGTAAAAAATAAGACAAATTTCCTTCAAAATTTAATGTTTAAAGAACTTTTTTAAAATAAAAATAAAAAAGCAACAAAACATAGATCCTAGTAAATGCCTCGTCCAATAGCTTCAATAAAAACAATTTTCTCAAGGGGCAGCCATGTTCCCAAAGGAGGAAAAGGGAAATTATAAGATAAAGTAAAGGAAAATGTTTGATAGATTAGAAAAATGAATTCAACACGAAGTAGAAATTTTTTCATTAAGATATAATTTTATGTCCTGCATTCTCAAAAATTTATGAATTTAAAATTGTCTGATAAATTAGTAAAGTTACAAGTTATAATTAAGAAGATAATTCTTAAACAGAAGTACAATAAGGAATTCGGAAAGTGAAAAATATATTAAGATAGCTGAAAAAACTAAGGCTTAAAAGGAAAAGATAAAAGAAAAAAAGAAAGAAAAAATAATGCAGAATTTAAACTACTAAGAGTGGAGGCTCAACAACACCCACACTTAATATGTGCCGACATAATAGCATGATTTGGCAGAAATATACCAGTTGATAAGACAACACAAGTGAGACCCTATGAATCCCAACCACTGGAGTAATTCTCCAACTTCCCTAAAAACTTAAATCACCCATCAAAACCATCCACTGAGTTGTTTGGTGGAAGCACAGCTACAAGGAAACATACAACAAACAATGAAAGCTTGGTGAAACCTCTCCACACTCAAACATGACCCCTTGAGGCCCCTAATTTTTGGGATCTATAGAGGCTCTCCATCCAACTTGCCAATCCTTTATGATTTCCTATATAAGGGAAGTAACTCAACAATGGCCTTTGCTATAGTTCTGAAATTTATATCTCCCTCCCTTGAAAGTCATGTTAGCTTTTTAGCTCGGGAGGTACTCTGCATGTTTTGTCTTGTAGGCATATGTTACCTTAATATTTACACTACCAGGCACTTAACTTTGTAATGAGTTTTTATAAAGTTGTTTTAAGTGGTTCTTTTATTAAAGTGACTTTTTA
>CBVK0101228579.1:0-20319 GCA_900067695.1 Picea abies
AATACAGTCCCAATGTGTGTTGTGTGCTCGATCATCATATCTGCATGCATACCTGGTTGAACTTCTTCTTGTCGAAAATCTCTATTGACATTATCATCATTTATTTCTTCAATATTCGCACGTTCTTGTTTCTTTCTCCAATACATCTCTTTCCTTTGATTGATTTGGTGAGTATCATCTCGAGTGCGATCATATTTTCTCTTGCGCAAACTTTTGTTTCCCATGATTTTTATAGTTATCTGTAAAAGATATGTTCAGCAAAGACTTCACCTTGAATAAATGCTCAACATTTATCCTTCAACCCATAAATTGTTATTCCAATAAAAACTTGAACAAACATCATTTACCTTATTCAACAAAAACCAAAAAGATGATTCAAAACTTTGTTTAAGTGTTTTAAAAAACTACCATGTATCTATATCGATCCTCCAATTAAGCTTATGGAACAGAGGGAATAAAGAAAAAAAGAAAAAAATATAGCGGCAATCAGTAATAAAAATGCTTTGAAATCCTTATCCTCGAGCTCATATCTTTTTGTTCATTTGATGGATTGTGTTAGATTTGTTCGGTTGTAATCCTATTTATACAATTTGGCATGAAAAAAATGTATACGACGTGTCGTTTCATATTTTTCGACGGTCGAAATTCGTCCAACAATCTTTCGACCGAAAGAATTAGTTTTTCGGCTGAAAGCTTTGGAAACCGTTTAGTTTGACGGATTCTGTTAGATTTTATCCTTTCGACCAAAAAATTAATTTTTCGTCCGAAAGATATTTTCGGCCGAAACAATGAAATTGCAATTGAAAACTAAAACCAGAGAAATGCCCCAAGCATAACTAAACTTCAGAGGTTGTGGACCCCTACAAACATTGAGAATTTGGTTTCGAAAATGACATCATCATTTCCAAAATTGAATCTACTTTCAATTCGTATAATTTGTTTTCATTTTCTTTATTTTTATCTAATTTTATTTAATTTTTAAAAAAACTCACTACATAATATTTTCAGCAGACATTATGATTCGGTGAAATGAAATATCGATATCTAAAAAAATATACTGTGAAAAAATTTGAAAAAAATATATTCATAATGATTAAACTGTTCTTTTCAAAAGGGTATATTTAAATTTTAGTTTTAAGTAAAAATTAGGATAGATACAAGGTGTAGAAAAAGATGTTTTTAAACTCTGCAACGTTTTCAGCTTGGTCAACTTAAAAAAATTCTAGAAATTATAATATTCATCTGTTAAATTCAAAATAATAGTCATAATAAAATAGAGTCTCTTTAAATTGTTGTAGTATATTTTGTTTCTTCAAAACATAAGTTTAATAATATATACATTGTTGTAGAAATAAGTAACTCATTATCATTCATTTCATGTTTAAGAAACATACTGTTAAACAATTGTCAAATTGACATATCAAATTGTGATAAAAAAAATTGAAAAATAGTCATTGGAAAGCTAACACAATTCTTCACAAGTTTTGTTTTTACTGTAAAGTGAAATTCTAAATAAAAAAATACTTTTATATGTCAGAAGTTGAATAACTTGTGAAAATACAGTTTTTTTTCTCATAAAACAAGCAAAAGTGTAACCCATCTTCATGATTTCACCTGGTACTCTTCTTCCCCCTTAGCCCCCCAAGCTGCAAAGGGGCCACACACACTATCCATAGATTCATCTAGCTCCCAGCTCACTTCGCAAGGCCGAGCTACCACTCCTCACTGAGTTGGGTATTCCAACTCCCACAAGCTAAGTCAATCAAGTAAATATTTCTGCAACATAACATTACGCAAACAGAAGAGATCCTTCATCCTTCTCCTCCCTTCATTATATAGAGTTTTGAAGTCCCTTACTTTCCTATAATCTCAGTTAATTAAGTTTTTAAAAATTAATTCCTAAAAAATTATCCCCGTACAAGTGTCACCCATCCCCTTCATTCCTCCAAAAATAAATTTCTTTAATTAATTAAATTCCCTTATTTCCCTCACCCACCTAGAGTCACTCCTAGAATCACTCCTAGGTGTCCCCAAATTTTCTTACAGGTTTTAATGACTTTCCCCATTATCAATTTTCTAGTTCAGTTTTAAATTAGAAAGTTATTAATGGTAGATACCTTACTAAGTTTGACTTTCTTCTTTTTCCCTTGGGTTTCCCTTTTCCTCTTATGTCTCCCTATTCTCCTAGTTTCCTTAAAATTTTAGATTTCCCTCTTTCCCCTTTTCATTTAGGACTCAAATTGGTAGGTGTAGAAATTAACCCCCCTTTTCCTTTTTCCCTTTTTAGTTAATAATTTTAAATTATCATAAATAATAAAACAATTATTTCCCTTTTTTTTTTAAATTTTACCCTAATAGATTTTTATGAATCATTTAAATTGCTTACCCCCTTATTATTACAAGATTTAACGAAGAGTATAATTAATATTTATGTTTTTTTTTTTTTAAATAGATAGATAAAATTTTACCACTAGCATAATTTAGACTTAGACCTTAAATTTTCGTATTGGGTGACATTTTATTAGGGAATTTGTTTTTTAAAAATTCTTAACACGTTATTCATCCTAAGGCCATCTAGGTTCATTCATTTATCATCAACAACGTGACGTGCCCTTCAGGACGCATTAGGTGCTCCAAGGGTGCCACTCACCTTAATTTGTTTCCCTTGCGTGACATACCCTTCAGGACGCACTGCATGCTCCAAGGGTGCCACTCGACTCTTTCCATTTTTCTTGCAGGACGTGCCCTTCAGGATGCACCACGTGCTCCAAGGGTGCCACTCACCTCTTGATAGAATTGGTATACATCAAAAACCCCTGGAGTCAATACTCTGCCAGGTGAACTTGTGGGAGACCAAGGGCCTCTAAGGAATAAGGCCCCTGCCTTATTGCGCGCCCCTGAGAATCATCATGAGCGACTGCCACAGTCTACCCTCATGGCATCGTGGTTCCTCTCGAACTAGGTAAATGTTAACCTATAGTTCAAGCCATGATGGGAGTGCTAGTAGACTGTGGAAGGGCTGCTATCCACACCTCTCCATCAGCATCTTTGGTAGTCATCTGTGACCCCTTTACTACACATGTCAGTCTGGTTGGAAAGCTATCAACAGCCTGCATCATCAACGAATCATGTCAGAATATATCCATATCATATCATCTAATCAAATTCACTAATATTACAGTAAAACAATCAAACCCCAATGGTACTCTCCCGGACTCGATCCGGATTCCAAGGTGTTCCATCAATGCCTCTGCATTTTCGAGGTCCGAAATCCTGCACACTCAGTAAAACCGAGTCAATAGCACCTATGTATGTCAATGCAGTAAAACAACATTTCATCAACCCATAACGTCTCATAATCAAAATCAAATGTTTTAATAGCATATTAATCTAGATCACTTGCGAGCAAGTGTCCTCAAAGAATAAGTTCGCTCAGTGTGCCAGAGAGGGATGTTACATACACCCCCTCTTTTTCTAAACTTCATCCCAAAGTTTCACAGTATAAGTGTCGAAATAATGTGTATCACAGTATCCTAATTCTATCTATGAAACAAAAATGGAAACTACTAGCGCATATCATATGCGTCCTCCTAGGTCATCGAGTGTGGACTATGGTTGTGCCACTGGACCTTGACCTGATATACTATTCGACGTCATAGCTATCGAACGCGATGATCCAAGATGCAGATCGACTCAGTCGTGAGCGCCCCCTCATTCGATATCTGCAAGGAACTCATGTCAATAACATGTGTAGGATCACTAATATAATGTCTCAAAATAGATACATGAAAAACATCGTGCATACGCCTCAAAGAATCAGGCAAGGCTAGTCGATAGGCCACGAGCCCCTTTCTCTCCACAATCTCAAAAGGTCCCTTAAAACTAGGAGAGAGTTTAGCTCCCTTTCCAGGCTTGATCGAACTCTTATGCGGTTTAACCCATAAGAAGACTCGATCGCCAACCTCATAACTACAGTCGAAACGGTGTGCATTGGCATCACTCTTCTATCGATCCTACACTTCTTTAATCCTTTGTATTATCGTTTTCATTTTCTCTTTCATTTCTTGGATCGCTTCTGGTCCTACTAGGACCCTATCCTCAAGCCGATCCCAACTCAAAGGCATCCGACATGATCGCCCGTAAAGAAACTCGAAAGGAGACATCTTAATGGTGCTTTGGTAACTGTTGTTATAAGTGAATTCCACCGGTGGTAAGAATTCTTCCCAATGTTTTTGTTGGTCCATCACGTACATGCGTAACATGTCCTCCAAGGTCTGGTTCTTTTTTTCGGTCTACCCGTCAGTCTCCGGGTGATACACAATACTAAAGTTAAGATGGGTTCCCAAGGCCTCTTGGAAACTCATCCAAAATTGTCCAGTAAACACTGATCCTCAATCGGATATAATCCTCTTAGGCACACCATGCAGCCTCACAATCTCACTAATGAAAAATCTAGCTATGTCAGGTGCATGATATGTTGTACGCATAGGAATAAAGTGAGCACTCTTCGTGAAAGTGTCTACTACTAGGAAAATCGATTCATGTCTACTTGCCATCAGTGGCAATCCAAAAATAAAATTCATCGAAATAACCTCCCATTTCAATTCCGAAATAGCGTGTGGCTGTAGTAATCCTGCTGGGTGTCTATGTTCATCCTTTACCTACTGACATTCTAGACATATGGCCACATAGTTGACTATGTCTGCCTTCAATCCCTTCTAGAAGAATAAGGGTTTAAGGTCCACCCTCATCTTCGCAACTCCCAGGTGAGCCTTGTAGACGGCTCTAGGAGCCTCAGTTAGGATCAACATCCTCAACTCGCCATTCGGTGTTACGTAAATCCGATTTTTAAACCTCAATAAACCATCGTTATGAAACAAAAATCCTTCAAATCTAGGTACCATGATTGTGTTTTGTCCGATAAAACCCTCGACCTCTTTGTACCAATCATCATCATGCTGTAAAGTTAGAATCTTTTCACGTAGATTTGTCTGAAGAGGTAGCACTGAAAAGATGCATGGTCTCGGACTTAATTCATATGCCACTCGGTTCATTATTCCTTTTATGTAAGTAATCTTGAAGTTGTACTCGCTAAGCAATTCCAACCAATGTCGTTATCACGCGTTCAGGCTTCTTTGCGTAAAGATGTGTTGTAGTCCACAATGGTCAGTCTTTAGTTCAAATTTTCATCCAACAAGGTAGTGTCTCGAAACGTTCAAGGCATATACGATGGCTAACAACTCCAAATCATGCGTCGCGTAGTTATCCTCATGCCTTCTTAGTTTCCTCGAGATGTAAGTGATCACTCCTCTGTCTTGCATCAAGACTCCACCTAAGTCTTCCTTGGATGCGTTAGTGCATACCAAGAAGTTCACATCCATGTCAGGGACCTTTAGTATAGGTGATGATGTCAACAACTCCTTGAGCCTCGAAAATTATTTCGCACATTTCTTGGTCCAAACAAACTTCTTGTTTTTCTTCTGCAATTCTATGATTGGATTTGCTATCTTCAAAAATCCCTCGACGAACCATCGATAGTATCCTGCTAAACCAATGAAGCTACAAACTTCTGGGACATTCATCGACGAAGGCCATTGCATAATATCCTCAACCTTTGTTGTATCCACAGTGATGCCTTTGCCGGAGATGACATGCCCTAAGTATTGAATCTTTGATTGATAAAATGAGCATTTGGACAACTTCCCATACAATTTGTTCTCTCACAGACATTGTAGTACCAAGCACAAGTGCTCGTCATGCTCCTCCTTCGTCTGAGAGTAAATCAAAATATCATCAATGAATACTTGGACGAACTTGTCCAAGTACTCGTGGAACACCCCATTCATCAAATCATAAATACCCCTGGGGCATTTTTCAGTACAAAATGTAAAACAGTAAACTCGTAATGTCCAAACCTCATCTTAAGGGCAGTCTTAGGGACATAATTTTCCTTAATCTGTAACTGGTCATACCCTGATCGAAAATCTATCTTTGAGAGCACCGTTTCACCCTTCATATGATCGAACAAATCATCAATCCTTGGCAATGGATATTGATTCTTGATCGTGGCCTTGTTCAATTGACAGTAGTCAATGCAGTGCCTCCATGACCCATCATTATTTCATATCAAAATAACAGGCACACCCCATGGTGAAACACTTGGACGTATCAGTCCTAGGTCTAGCAATTCCTTTAGTTGCATTCTCAACTCCTGTAACTCCGGGGTCAACATCCGATAAGGTGTTCCCGCTATCATCTCAGTCCATGGTTTTAGGTCTATGGTAAATTCCAATTCCCTCTCTGGCGACATCCCAGGTAACTCCTCCAAAAATACATCTGCAAACTTTCTCACCACTGGAAGGTGTTCTAGACCTTTCGCTACTCCCTTCTCATTTAACGCAAGGATCACATAAATCTTGCACCCCTTGTGCATGATCTTTCGAAGATGCAAGGAAGAGATGAACCTCAGGGAAACTCCATGGTTCTGGCCTACAATCACATGTCTCTGTCCCTCTTGATCGACCAAGCTCAACCATTTCATCTTCCAGTTGAGTATCGCCTCATGTGATTCCAACCAATCCATACCGATCATAAGATCCTAAGATCATGACGTATAAGTTGGCCCTGGTGAAAAAATCTCCTAGGTTAAGGATACGGCCCATAACCTTTCCTCCAACCTTTTGTTTGGCTCTTGAGGCCATCTCTACAAAGCTAAACTCATCTTGTTTGACTACCTCTACCTTAATCATTTTTAGTGCTGCACCAGAAATGAAACTCTTGGTAGCACTGGGATCTATCAAAATACTAAGGGTTTGGTCAGTGATGGTACCTGTCGTCTCGAGCAAAGTCGACTGATGCTTTGCTTGGAGGTTATTCACTGTTGCATGAATCTGACAGGCCTTACCCATATCTCCCATGATAGTGGGTTCAACTGATCCAGACGCTCTAGTCCTCTCCATAGGGACGTCATGTTGGTAGTGTGGCTCCCCACACGTCCAACACCCCTTCTTGAGCCCACTAATCCTGGTACCTGAAGTAGAAAATGATGGCCCACCAGCCTGGAATCCTGGTCTGTTCTACTGAACAAGCCTAAACTACTGCTACAACGGTCGATGTTCTTGTTGATGTTGTGGTCCCTGATAAGGTGTCCACTGCTGAGGCATCGGTCACTGAGGTTTAGTGAAAGTGGATCCCTTCTAGAAGCCATCATACACTAGTGTATGTCTGGCTGGTGTCTGATGTTGTTGTGCACCAGATGACACTTGCCCTACTGGTCTAGCTGGAGTCTTGGTCTGACCCCTGCTGATAATCTCCTTCTCTGCTATGAGGGCCTTCTGGATGACATCATGCAAGGTTTGAGGCATAAAAATGATAACCTTGGCACGTATGTTGCCTTTAAGGCTGAATACGAACCTGTTGACATTAATTTTCTCAGTGTTAATATGTGGAGCATACCAGAGTAGCTCCATAAAATGGGCCTCGTACTCGGGCACCATATGATCGCCCTATCGTAAGGCGTTGAACTCATTGAGTTGACGCTCAATGAATTCCTTTGATAGGTATATCTCTCGGAATCGTTCCTTGAATAGTTCCCATGACACATATTCGACGGCCATATTCAGCTACGGTAGGAGCGTCTTCCACCATAGAAGAGCACTTCCTTTCAGTTGGAAGACTGCCATGCAGACCTTCATGTTGGAGGTATAATCACAAAGTGAAAATCACATCGCCATATTCTCCAACCATGCCTTAGCGGCTGCACCATATGGGGCACCAAAGAAATTAGGAAATTTGACCTTCTCAAGCTCCCAGTGAATGCTACTAGTACTAACCGAAGCACACAGTGGACCCTCATTGGGTACTGACATTCTGGCCTCATCTCTTTCCAATTGGCTGATCAGTTCCTCAAACATGCATTAAAAAGATCTCATCATTCTGACCACATCACCAATTGACATCTGCTCCTGCCTGACAACCTATTCATCTCCTTGGGGGTTAGATATTTCAAGTGTGGATGCTACTGGAGGCATCACGCCTCCTCCCCTAGAACCCCTTTGTTTGCCTCCATGACGTCCTCTAACCATGATTACCTACACACATACAAGTCAACTCAATTAGCAACATTATAATCAAGTCATATTGACGAAAGTTGTAACAATCCATAGTCGCGGGATGAACCCACTCTGATACCATACGTAATGACCCCATCGTTATGAAAACAAGTGAAGCATTTTTTTTTTTTCAAGAGTTAAGAGGCAAGAAGGAGACGACGAAAAAAATTTAATCACACCATTGACGACGAATGCTAGCACACAGTCCAGGCAACAAGTTACTAACACACCACATACTGTCTCAAGATAACTAGAAAACATGCGCAAAGTCCAATGCAAACATGAGCATGCCTACAAACTAAGGGACAACACCCCCATCCCAACATCACAGCCTAGATGAATAAATACTAGAACCTCAAGGCACATGGACCTAACGCCTGAAGGCATTCAGCCCTTGTGCCAAGAGCAACTTGCATGCTTGTCAGCACTCACACAAAAGAACCTACTCTGGCCAAGATGTCATTCGCTGCTATCCCTAGCATGCGCCATGATCCCCTCATCAGGAATCATGTCGTTCCCCGGGTGACAGATGCGTCAATAACCTTGGTGCAAAACAAAAGGGACCAAGACTCAAGAAAATTTTGATGAGCTAGGAACCGAATACTGACTGGGAGACTATACCTGCCCCACACAAAGGTTGATGAGACACAAGAGAATGAAGACAAGGGGTGATGCTAGCCCACATGACATCATCCCTGCCCCTACCAATCACCCAGTCTAACCAGTCTATGATTACATTCAATTTTAACTAGGGTTCCTTCTAACGGGGACATCAAGTTACAATTAGACAATAATACGTCCACTAAATAAACATTAATACAATTGATTTTGCAAATCTAAGTGGTCAATACTAAAACCATAATTATAAATGCCCTCTATCCTTAATTAAAATTCAATCCAACGAGTCTAAAATTTGCAATCCATTCCTTACTTACCAATCAAATTTTAATCTTTAACACAACCTAATCGGCCAAGTCTATGTTAATCTAAATTCTCCACCCAACTAGACATTAACTTAAATAACAACATTTACAATCCTGAAGTAGAATTATATCATTATAACACTTATGAACAATTAAATCTCAGCATGTAGTCTAGTTATATTGATCGAACTAACAATACTATCTATCTAATAATATTAGAAAGAAACTACTAACTATTAGCAGGGCTCGAGCAATTTATTGAGGAAATTAACATAGTGGTTACTTAACAATTAATATAGAAATAACAAGGCAATTGCATGACCACTAACACGACAATTAAAAGTGCACTAACAAGGTAGTTTACATGACTATTGTCATAACAAGTAATACAACAATAGCAAGGCATTTAAGGTATTGGTTAACATTTAACTCGTTGTGTCATTTAATCCAAAGAATGAATCTGTTGGCCATTTACATTGTTGTAGCAATTGTTCTGGAAATTAATATGACCATTACAGAACAATGAATCTAGCAATAACAAGGCATTTAACTCACTATTATCCATTTTATTTTCTGGCAAAAATCAAGGCATTTAATGCGACTATTACATAGCAATGAATCTATCAATAGTAAGGCATTTAACTAATTGTTATCCATTTGATTCGCTATGGCAAAATTAGCAAAAACACAGTGCCCACATGGTGGCCAATCATGCCCAGTCGACAACAACTCAACAATTAAAGGAAAACATATCCAATCAACATCAATGCAATCCATCACTCAAGGGAAAACACAGTCACAGTTTGAAGGTGAAATCATGTCCATTACTGCAATTCAGTTAAGAATTGAATAGCAAAAAAAGGGTGGGCAAATTCAGCATGCACACAATCAATTTTTATTTACCAAAACCGTGGTCATTCCGGCAAGTGAATTTAAGATTTAAATGGCTAAATTCGTGGGTGATTCTTACAGCAACTCAATCCATCGTTGGAAAGAAATAATGTGGGCATTTAAAACAACAAACTCAGTCTCATTTGAAAGAAAAAACGTGGGCGTTTAGAACAACAAACTCAGTCTCATTTGAAAGAAAAAATGTGGGCAATTTTAAACGACAATCTCTGTCTCATTTGAAATAAAAATGTGGGCGTTTAAAACAACCATCTCTTGCAACATTTAAAAGCAAAAACTATTTTCCATTTCAAGGATACCAATACCAAATGCAAACATGAATCAAATTTTTTTTCCATTGCCTGAATATCAATACAAAATGCACACATGAATCAATTTGTTTTTCCATTGCCAGAATACAAATACAAAATGAAAACATGAATCAATTCATTTTTCCATTGCCAAAATACCAATACAAAATGCAGACATGAATCAATTCGCTCTTACATTTCTAGAATACAAATACAAAATGCAGACATGAATCAATTCGTTTTTCCATTTCCAGAATACCAATACAAATTGCAGACATGAATCAATTTGTTTTTCCATTGCTAGAATACAAATACAAAATGCAGACATGAATCCATTCATTTTTCCATTGCCAGAATACCAATACAAATTGCAGACAACAGTAAGAGAACCGAAAGGATCCAATCATTCAAGGACAACAACGGAGGTAGACAGCTGATAGTTTCATCCTTTGCTCATCATTCTCGTACAGAAAGGTAGGACGTTGAGATCCATAGGTCTATTAATGTCGAAGTGATGACCGTAGATCAAGCTCCTGGCTGACTGTCTAGGTGAGGACTAATGAGCTAGGGATGATAGGCAAAACCACCACAATGGTCTCAATCAAACACCATAAGGAGGTCAAGATATGCGATGGAATGAAGGCCATGGGATTCAATCAATCATAGAGCTAGGCCATGAAAGAAATTCAATTATCAATCTAGACAATCAGTTTACTTACTCCATTAAACATGCAGATCCAAGCATAAATCCTACAACAATCTACCATACAAAAATGAAGAGAGTGTATCATTTCCTGATTGCACGCTCTGAGTGACATCCCGCACGCTCCGTGAAACTCTTGCTTTCCGACCAGTGAGACATCACTAGTACCTCCCAACCAATGATAGGGGTACTCTTCTTCCCCCTTATCCCCCTAAGCCGAAAAGGGGCCACACACACTATCCAAAGATTCATCTAGCTCCCATCTCGCCTCGCAAGGCTGAGCTACCACTCCTCACTGAGCTGGGTATCCCAACTCCCGCAAGCTAAGTCATTCAAGTAGATATTTCTACAGCGTAACATTACGCAAACAGAAGAGATCCTTCATCCTTCTCCTCCCTTCATTATATAGATTTTTGTAGTTACTTAGTTTCCTAAAATGTCATTTAATTAAGTTTTTAAAAATTAATTCCTAAAAATTCCTCCCCGTACAAGTGTCACCCATCCCCTTCATTCCTCAACAAATTAATTTCTTTAATTAAATAAATTCTATTATTTCCCTCACCCACTTAGAGTCACTCCTAGAATCACTCCTAGGTGTCCCCAAATTCTCTTACAGGTTTTAATGACTTTCCCCATTATCAATTTGCTAGTTCAGTTTTAAATTAGAAAGTTCTTAATGGTAGATACCTTACTAAGTTTTACTTTCTGCTTTTTCCCTTGGGTTTCCCTTTTCTTTTTATGTTTCCCTGTTTTCATAGTTTCCTAAATATTTTAGATTTCCCTCTTTCTCCTTTTCATTTAAGACTCAAATCGGCAGGTGTAGAAATTAACCCCCTTTTTCCTTTTTCCCTTTTTAGTTAATAATTTTAAATTATCATAAATAATAAAACAATTATTTCCCCTTTTTTTTTTAATTTTACGCTAACATATTTTTATGAATCATTTAAACTGCTTACCACCTTATTATTACAATATTTAACGAAGAGTATAATTATTATATATGTTTTGTTTTATTTTTATTTTTTTTAGAATAGATAGATAAAATTTTACCACTAGCATAATTTAGACATAGACCTTAAATTTTCGTACTGGGCGACATTTTATTAGGGAATTTGTTGTTTTTTAATTCTTAACATGATATTCATCCTAAGGTCATCTAGGTTCATTCATTTATCATCAAAAATGTGACGTGCCCTTCAGGATGCACTAGGTGCTCCAAGGGTTCCACTCGCGTTAATTTGTTTCCCTTGTGCGACGTGCCCTTCAGGACGCACTATGTGCTCCAAGGGTGCCACTCACCTCTTTCCATTTTTCTTGTGCAGCGTGCCCTTCAGGACACACCACGTGCTCCAAGGGTGCCACTCATCTCTTGACTGACTTGGTAGACATCAAAAACCCCTAGAGTCAATACTCTGCCAGGTGAACTTGTGGGAGACTAAGGGCTTCTAAGGAATAAGGCCCCTGCCTTATTGCACGACCCTTAGAATCATCATGAGCGACTGTCGCAGTCCACCCTCATGACATCGTGGGTCCTATCAAAGTAGGTAAATGTTAACCTACAGTTCAAGCCATGGTGGGAGTGCTAGTAGGTTATGGTAGGGTTGTTGTCCACACCTCTCCCTAACATCTATGGTATTCGTGCATGGCCCCTTTACTCCACATGTGAGTCTAGTCAGCAAGCTATCATTAGCCTACATCATCAACGAATCATGTCAGAATATATCCATATCATATCATCTAATTAGATGCACTAATATCACAGTAAAACAATCAAACCCCAATGGTACACTCCTTGACTCGATCCAGAGTCCAACGGGTTCCATCGATGCCTCTGCATCCTCGAGGTCCAAAATCCTACACACTCAGTTAAACTCATTCAATAGAACCTATCGCTGTCAATGTAGTAAAACAACATGTCATCAACCCATAACGCCTCATAATTAAAATCAAATGTTTTAATAACACAATAATCTGGATCACTTGCGAGAAAGTATCATCAAAGAATAAGTTCGCTCAGTGTGTCAGAGCAGGATGTTACATAAGGAAACTCTTATGGTCACCCTTGAACATGACACATGTTTTCACCTCATCACACACTTGGATAATCCATTGGCCTCCACATTCAACCAATCATATGAGTATTTATACTCCTTTGGCCCACCCAAAGAATGCCCCAACACTCAATGCATTAGTTTTTGTTCAACACTGAGTCTATGCTTCCAAGTCTTATGTCGTTCCTCAGTGTTCAAGGGAAGTCTTCAACTCTAAAGTTAACCATAT
Organism: Picea abies; assembly: GCA_900067695.1. Lineage (NCBI taxonomy): Eukaryota > Viridiplantae > Streptophyta > Pinopsida > Pinales > Pinaceae > Picea > Picea abies. The sequence continues at coordinate 13,217 of CBVK0101228579.1, forward strand.
ACAATGTTACTAATTCCCATACCCATGTGATACCATTTTCATCTACTATATTTTATCACATTCTTTTGTCGAGTTTCATGTTGATTGATGGGGGATACATCAATGCCCTCCTTCAATCAGTCTTTTCCTTTCAACTTCAACAAATTATCCAGGAAATAGACTTAATAAAACATCAATACCTTGGGACCTACATGCCTCAATGGAAGACCTCCTTGCATATGACAGTGGGTATGCATCAATGACCCCTGACCGACTAATACCATGAGTGTTTGAATTCATCTTGTTATTCACATTTGTTGGATTTTACTTTAAAGTACCTTGAGATTCATCGACATCAATGGTGATTTATCTTTCACTTGTTAATGATATACCTCAATGACCAATAATGAAATTGTTTCTATCATGTTCGACATCAAATCATCTATTCACATGAAAAAAATCATATTTTTATAGGACCTAGACAAAGACCCTGGGTTGAGTATTCATTTTCATATACACTTTACCTAGGTTTCAATGGAGATTATCCGACTGATATACATTTTTAACACAAATCCACTTTGTATTAGTTTGTGTCTATGTTCTTATCACATGATATCTCCATTGTGTATTATTCCATGACTACGATCAAGTCAAGTCATAGAGAGATGAATCCACATTGTATCTTTGGTTACCATCTCCTTAGTAAATAACATCATGGATCGGAAGTGTATTTATTGATGGTCGTGCTTTGAGTCATTTGTATTCCTCGCATAGGTATGCCTGCCTCGAGGATGGAAAACATATTAACATTTTTTGATGGTTTTTTACAACTTCTATTAGGTTCTCCAACTCCATACCCTTTCTTCGTAGAATATACAAAGTGTTTTGGCCATCAACATTACTTTTTTGACTTCACACTTTGGGAGGAAATATCTTACACATAAAAATTCCTCACTTCGAAAGTGTCACACTTTCATTTTCACAATTATCGCACTTTCATTGTCACAAGTATCACAGATTAATTGTCACAAGTGTTGCAAGTGTTGTATTCTCTATTCATAAGTTTCTCATCTCGAACTACACCATAAAAAAATTTATACAACCCCAAAAAAATGTTAGAAGAAGAAGCCCCGTCATCTCACAGTTGGATCATGTATTTTACTATGTAATTACTCATCTTGATGACTTTTTGGAAGATCAATGCTCCCCTTCTCATACAAAGGAAGTGCTAGCACTTCTTTTCCATCTCAGGGGGAGCATTGCAGAATTATGTTTTCCATTTTAAGGGAGCATTGACTTGCTTGAGGGAATATTGGAGGAAATCCCACTTTCCTCTAAATAAAACTATGGATTTATTGGGTTAGTTTGGCTCAAATCTAACTCCAGAGCTGCATCTAAGGAATACATCACAACTATTGGAGATATCTAGTCAAATTATTCCAAATATAGCCAAGGTAAATGATCCTTTAAAAGCCTATTAATGGAGGCATTCACGTGGTGAAAAAAAAATGAGAAATCAACAAAGCATTGTTATTTTGATTGTGTATATTTTGAGCAAGGGTTGGACACGGAGGACTTGGAGAGGCTGCTACAACATCATCTGAAGATTGTAAGTTTCCTTTGGAAGTTATCACTATTATACTTGTCCTATCTCCTTCAAGTATGTGTTTACATTTGCTTCTCAATGCTTGTCTCAATCTTCATAAATCGATTGATTTTTTCTAATCCATTAAAGTAGGAGATAGTTGTTTGTTTCTTGTTGTCAATTGTAGGTATTGTTTGGACCTTGTAGATTGGATCAACTTGGAAAAACCTCATAAACAAGGTATATCATACTTCCCCTCCTCTCTTTTTCAATGGATAAAATGAATCTATAGGAATTGTAGTGTCCAAATGTAATTTTCTATCTTGGTAGAGGGGTCTATAATCCAAGGGAAAGTTCACCTGTCATCAAGAGAATATTTATGTAACAAGAATGGAATTCTACCTTCTTTCAAACTTTTTATGTATATGATCGATAAAGGAAAGAAATGTGGAGAAGTCAAGGAAAGTCAAGAAGAGAAGGTACACATTTTCCACTACATAGGTCATGGCTGACAGATTGTCGAAAACAACCTATATCTTAATGATGTCCTCCGCAAAATAGCCCATATAAAATCCATACAAAATCCTTTAAATGGATAATGAGGTTGTTAATAAAAAAAAGAGATAATTATGCAAGTTGTTTCTCATATTTAATGTGCACCTTAGCTGATGGAAAGTACTTCACGTGAAAAACAACACTCTTTCATGTAAAGTTCATATTTATGGATTAACATAAATAGATCAACACACAAAGTAATGGAACCAATAGTTTATATATATAGTACTCGTTGAATTACTTCTCGATTCTCCCAAGATACAATTGCAACTATATAACCTTGTCTTGAGAACCAACATGGGAGTTGATTGATTATCTCTTTTTCCAATCTCATGTCAGGGTTAAGGAGATATTATCTTAATAATAATGGGTTAATTTATAGGCTTAATATACATAAACAACTATAATACACAGTGCTAGTGGTGTCTATCACTGTGTTATAGCAGGATGAAGGAGCTGAGGGAGTATAACCAATCTTTGGAAGCTTATCATATAATAGACTAATATCAATCATGGGATCTTTGTTAGATTCTTCGATATAATATTTATATATGTTATTGGTATTGGAGGTGTCCTTAATTTTGGAATCTATAAAAGAATACATAGAATTGATAGTACAACACACATAACACATTGATATCTATTGTATATTAATATGTACGTATAGTTACAAATATATTTACAAGTGAGTTACAAAGGTTAGTATAATTTACCAACTCATATAACCATAGATCAATTAGTTAAGTATGTAATTAGATTATTTTCCTTAACACTCCCTTTTAACTACATCCAATAATAACTTTAACTAAAACTATCACTATCACCAGCTTCCCTTGGACTAATATTTATTTCCATCTTTGATGCATTAGAATCCCCCTTAAACATATCTTAACACTCCCCCTTAAACATGATTTGGTCCTAACCATCTCTGATAATTATTTATTTCACATTCACCTTGTTAATCGAAGATTCAAATTCTTTGATTCACCATCAAGCTTAGGTACGAGTACACCTATCACTCTTGTAGCTATACTAGTGGTTTATTCCACAACTTGATGTATCATACACTCTATGCATAAGAGGGATACACACTACATGATCACATACTAATCTATGTAGGCTTGACTCAAAGAGGGCTTACTAAACATTTTTTTAATACAACTTTCCTATGGAAAGGCTTACAACTTTGTAACAAAAAGTTCTGGGGTGTCAGGTACAACCAATCTCCTGTCTCTACGTTTTCTTATCTCCAATTCATTTTTTTATTGTTTCATTTCTTCTTTTTATTCTTCTTGCAATGATTTGTCGATCCTTTCATTATCGCTCTACTTTCGTGACAAATTTCTTCACTTCTTCGATTTCGATCCAAATCGATTCAATCTCTCCGAAGACACATTCTTCCTCTTTCCACACTTCATCACGAGTCTGTATTTTATTACTTGTTTTCTTCTTTCATAATTTTTTCTTGATATATTCTTCTTATTTGCTCTCTGTTTTCTTCTTGTCATCATAATTATGTCTAGTATTCAATGATTTCTATAAATAAAAATTTTCCATTGTCAAAATGGCTAGTTCCAACATAGACTCTCTAACTTGTGACAATAGTTGGCCAAAATTAAAGACCAATACAATAATTACTCACTTTTATTCTACCCAAAATTATAACAAATGACATGGAATACTTGTTAAAACATCTTAAGAAGACTTCATAAACTAAATTGAGGTGTCGAGTAACACCAAACATGCACCTCCAACTTCTCGAACCAACATATTTTACATAACTTCTTCAAAACTTCACATTCATAATGACAATATCTTATTATCCTAGACATATTGACTCAATATTTAACTATATTAGAAAATAGTTTCACTTTGGTACCCACTCTTACAATGTTTAACTTACTCTAATTTTCATTCCTTTTTTTTTATTTCTTTTCTTGAGCCTGCATTTTGTTTTTACTATATCAATTAGTGATTTTTTTTAATTAAGCTGGAGATTTTTAATGGGTTGGAATTTTACTTTTAGGGGGGAAATTTTAGTGGTTGTGCTAGTGTATAATCATTATATTCCATCTTATTTTGAAAATATTTGTGACACTACCAACTTTCTTAATATTCTAAGTCATTAAAACTATATTGATTTTGGAATACTTTTCTATGCATAAATAAAAATTTAAAGAAATTCAAGTAATCTCTAATCTTTCTCAAGGTTCAATAAACTAAATTAAATCTTCATAGACATTAACTATCAATATAATCATAAACATCCCCCGGATCGGGTGTTGGTGCGGGCGACATGGCATCAGGAGGAGGCGCACATAGGCCACCATGGCGAGAGCCACGTGATGGATTTGTGCCAAGCACAGCCACCACCCCCATGCATTTAATCCCTCCTACAACATCTGAGGTGCCATTAAGCTTGGTGCGCTTCCCGTCTCTGGTTGTCATTTCGATGGGCAATTTCATTAAGACTTTGCATGTGTCTCGGCCTTCATCTCCATCGGCTAAGCAGACATGGTCCATTCCAGCTTACCTCTTCCTTGCGCTCTCCTGCTGTGCTTCAAACGCTTCTTACATGCACCTTGGTGCTCTCCTACAACTGGTTATTCTCTCGGCCTCTCCGCTCACCTGGAGTTTCTCTCGTAGGCCAACCATTTCTCCTACGCGGTGAGCATGCCTAGGCAAAGAGGAAGGCCAAGAAGGGGCTCATCCTGGAATCCATCCTGGCTACAAGCGCCTGTACCTCGCCCTAGTTCTCATTTTGGATTCGGACTCCTATCCCCCTCACAATCTTTGTTGTAATCGCATTCCTTGCACTCATCACACTCTTTGTAGCCTCACTTGTAGCCACTCGCCACCTCTTCCCGGCTTGAAGGTTTGGTTCTCATGCACAGTTCGGTTGGCTTACCGTCAGATCCCTTCCTGGACAAAGCCTCCACTTCTCAGGCACCTCTTGAAGCACCTCCACTTTCCCTGGCCAGCGTACCTTTGCTGGCTTCTGAAACTTTTCACATCCACCCACCCTTGGAGGCGCCACCATTTCCACATTCTATCTCTGACTCTATCCCAAACAAGCAAATGTAGGACAGCATGGACATTCTATACAGGCTAGTCTTCGACCGCGGACAGGGAGTGGATGATCTACAATTTTGGCTGCAGCAACTGGATGGGAAAGCCTCTGCACTCCTCCACATCCTCTCCACCTTCCATAGAGCATCAGTGCAAGCCGAGCATGTCCCAGCATAAACATTTGGTCGGGGCGAACAGGAGATTCCAGCGGAGGGTGGCAACCTGGGGCAGGCCATGCAAGTGGATGGGGAGGCGGCAGCAGTCGATAATATGGATGCTGACGCGCAAATGGAATGGTGAGGAACACCTATCTAAGAAGAGCTTTGGAACGAGGCCACCCATGCCACCTCGTCGGAATATAAGACAAATGTATGACCCCTATGGGGACTTTACTTTAGTCTTAGTCTATTACCTAGTTTGATAGACATGTAGACCTTAACACCAGCTGGCTGAACTGGTTTCCCCCCTTGGGGTAGTTCAGTTACTACAGCCTGGCCATTTTGAACATTCTACAACTTTGGTTTTGTTTTTGGAAGCTCTTTATACTTTAATGAAATACTCTTACTTCAAAAAAAAAAAATATATAATCATAAACATATTTATAATGACGCCAAAAATATATATATATATATATATATATATATATATATTCACCAAAAAAGACAGATCAAGAGTTCAGCCGAAACGTTGACAATGGAAGGGAAATGCAAACGAGATTGGAAGAAAATAATAATTTATAGATTACCCAAAAAAATCCACAACATTGATGTGTTTTTACAGTATAAAGAGATTTCCCATTAGTTCAAGAAAACCTTCACCACGAATTCCTTCAAGTACGTTTGCGGGGTTCTTTTAAGAATTTATGTCGATTTTAACTTAATCTGGTCTAAAACATGTACTCGATGAAATGGTCCATAAAACCTCATCTTGAAAAATGACTTTACAGATAATCTCTTCTTCCAACGGTTTCCATCACCATGTTATGGCAAGCGGAAGGAGATGAGGGCGTATAACCGCTCTTTGGAAGCTTATCATCCAGTAACTTTATACCAATGGCGGGTGCTTTATTGCGTTCTTCGATATAAACTTCAGATATCTTATTGGTATTGGAGGTGTCCTTAATTTCGGAGTCAGCACTGGATTTGTGGAGGAAATTAGGCCTGGAGCTTACAATTGGAAATAGAGAAGAGATTAGCAAAGTGCATATGATGATGCCATATACCACCCTAGTCGCCATGTTATTCAATAAAATTAGATGCCTCCGCTTCAATGGAGTGGACAATACAGAGGAAATACACTCTATTCTTCGAAGGACAATAAAGCGATGAATGAAGATGTTTATTGAGTTAAATGTAACGAGATTGGTTGCGGGGAAAATAACTCAGAGATAACGGTATAAGTGAATCATTCTAAAGACTGGAAATGAAGCTCTATTTATAAGTTCTTCAAAGCCCTATTTTGACGAATTTGCAGATGGTAAGTCCAACATATGTGATGTGATTGAAATGTTACCAGCGTGTTCCTTGCTTTGAACGATTTTGTCCAATTTGACTTGGTTGTACTCAAGACAAACACAATATTAATTATTCATTCGAGGAGGCCTTTTGACTTTGAAGAAATCAAACGTGAGTCTTATTAAAGCTATAATTGAAAATATTAACTAGCAAAGCCACATAATTGTGGCTGATAAGATGAAAAAAATCCTTAAAAGAATATATTAAATTTTATTATTGATTATCAAATAAACAATTGAGCTTCATTTATTTGGTGTTAATATTTTAATTTATGTTAATCACTTACGTGGCAATCAATTAGCTATCAAAGTAATTTTTAAATATGATTAGGTAAATGTAAAAAAATAAACACATAAACGGATGTCTTTATAATAGCTAGGAAGTTAATGATTGAAATCACA
>CBVK0101228581.1:0-10594 GCA_900067695.1 Picea abies
TCATTGAACAACTATCTAGCCTAAGAGGCAAGTGAACTAAATGCCTAATGAAAAACTATTTCTAATGCATGAAAAGAAATCTAAATGCTCAATGCAATGCATGAAAGGAAATCTAGTCTATTGAAAGCAAGAAAGATTACCAACTAAACTTATGAAAACAAGAAACTATCTTTAATCTATGAAACACTCAAATGTAATGTTGGTGGTTCTGTGAATGCCTTCGGTGGTGACAGACGATATCTCGATGACACTTGACAACAAAGGACAATTCTAATGGTATAAGCTCAATACTAATTTCAATGGAAAAATGAAAGGTGTGAAGTAAACAATCCAATGAAAACTTAGCCATGATAAAAGTAATGTTAAATACCCTGCATATTCATGTATAAACCATCAACAACATAATGAGACTTAATTGCATTTTAATCTATGAAAGGAAATTGTGTAAAGGAAAACTATGCTATGTCTATTATAATCATTCAAGCTATGATGAATTAAAAACATAAATTAAACTATGATATCAAGAAGTAAATTGACAATTACATTAACCAATAATGAAGAAAATGAAATCTATCTAAAACTGAAGTAAGCAAACTAAGAATGGGAATTAAATCTATCCATCCATCAACATCCCTGTCAAAGAAAACCCAAATTAAAATTATGTTCTGTTCTAATTACAAATCTATTCTAAACTTGACTGTAAAATTGTAAAAGAAAGCAAGATTTAACATTTAACTGCATATGAGGGTTAGTAAAGAGAGAGAGACTTTTTAATTGCACACGGAATTAGTAAAGAGGCTTGCAATCTTGTTCCTAGTCTATCAAATCAACACATACTATCACATATCATCATCTAACCTGCAAAAGAGAAGTAAAACGGTGAGCTACAACAAACTAATTAATTAAATAAAAACATGTACCTACAGGAAATAAGAAAGAGCAATTTATATTACAAAATATGTAAATAAACATAAGAACAATCACTAGACTAGTGGTGGGCCCCCCATCAAGTCATGGCTACCTTCTACAAGCACACCATGAACTTCAACAGGCCAAATTCACCATGAAAGTTAAAAACGCAGTTCTGGAACTATTCTGGCAATGTGAAAAATAAAAAATAGAGTACAACAATTTTATCTCCAATATGATGGCTCTTCTACTTGCTTAACAATCTAATGACCATCCTGGTAGTATTTATAGATTTACAAACCAAGTGGTCGACCACAGGAGGGTCGAACCACCTCTAAATTCAGCAAAATACAATAAATGCGGCCATAACTAACAAAACAAAGGAAGCCAATACTCGTTGGACAACTGAAATCAAGTTGTCTTGAGCTTAGTAGCTAGAGGGGGTGATGATAAACAAAACCCATGTTCTCGATTTTTCCATCACTGGCCGCCAATACCATAACCGCCAACTCGCCTCTCGTTTTTGTGCAATACTAGGTGCTGGAACGAGTGCCAGATCGGGTACCAGAACGAGTGCTGGATCAAGCGCTGGATCAAGTGACAGATCAAGAAACATGGTGTGTTTTTTCCTATAACAGTAGAAAAACATGAATTAACTCTTGGAAGCATAAAAACATGATAAATTAAACTTGATTTAATCATAAAACACAAATTACACGTGCCTTATGTCATTATACCATTTTATCATAAAATTATTCAAAAATCTCCTTTGAAAGATGAAAAAATGCATATGTACATATGGAAAAAAGTGTATCATAACGTCATGAAAATGATCATATCTCGGGCCCAACAACATGCTCCAACCTGAAGGGAGCTACAACTCCCTAAATTCTCTAGCTCCAACCAAAAGGAGGCTACAACCCCCTGATTCTTACAATCCAACCTGAAGAAAGCTCCAACTTCCTATGTTATTCGACACCAACTGGAAGGAGGCTACAACCCCATTTCCTTGCCCCATCCTAATGTTCTGAAATATAAGTGTAAACCAAACTATCACTACCATAATCACTGCCACTTTTAACCTTTCATTGTCAACCTGTCACTGTATCTAACCTGTGACTATGTCCAACCTATCATTGTATTGAACATGTCAGTGTATACAACCTGTCACTATCATTGTCATTGATCAACCTGTCACTAATCAATTTTTCATTGATCAACTTGTCACTGTCATTGTCATTGATCAACCTGTCACTAATCAATTTTTCATTGATCAACCTATCACATCAACCTATCATTGATAAACATGTCACTGTCACCAACCTGTCACTACCACTGATGATACCAAATACACTATCACCAAGAAAACCCCTCAACCAGATGCTCACCAAGACATTCCTCTACCAAACATGTACCAATATCACCAAAATCCATCAAAAGATACGTGTCTCAACCATACTTCAAACCTGTACCATGCATAAACCATGTACCATATGGTGCATCAACCATGTACATCAACACCTGTACCATTCAATGTGTACCTCAACCAAATACAACCTCAATCATTGCATACACCATGTAACATAAGATATACCAAGCATGTACTATCAATGGTGTACCTTAACCAAGTACCAATATCATCAAGAGATGTGTCTCTAACAATGAACCATAACCATCAACCATATACCTCGAACAAAATTCCAATCATCCCTACACCATGTACCTCAAACATGTGCCATATCACCAATTACCATAAACCATGTGACAATATATCCAAGATATGCACCAACAATGTTCCCCAATATATATTCCTCAACCAACATGTACCATACATCCAATGATATGCCTCAAGAAATATACAAAAACTCACAATGACATGCTTCAAGCATGTTCCACCATATCACCAAGATGTAACTTTATAACATAGAATAAAATACCTTTACATATATAACTGACCTAGTGCCTCTGATCTCAGACCAACAAACCAACCTCAACCTCATCAAATTGACACAAGGATCCCTTACCAAATCCTTTTCACAACATTTCAAATATCTGTGACTTGCTTTTCTTCTGCACACAAATATATGTTCTTTTCTCCACTGCGACCCACGTACATCCGCTCCATGCTGACCTGCAACTCATGGATGGCCTTAGAAAATAGGGTTACTTATTTTTATGTAGCTTCTATACCTTCACCTTCGACCTTCCTTCGCAACCTTAGACTGTCTACCTAAGATACAATCTCATACTTTGCCAATAGACCAAATTTATTAGACCAAAATATTCTCACAAGATAGATATTCAATGAATGTGTATGTGTACAAATGAGAGACTCCTTGAGGTGTATTTATACTTTCAATAGGTAACCTCTTTCCTTAATTTAGGGTTTTCTTGTTACAACCACTTAACCCTTTGACTAAGACTTGTAATTGTTTAGGGGCTTGTTGACCAGTATTTGGGGCTTCCAACTTCACAAGTCGATAAATCCTCCACCATGAGGAACCATGTGGTGTACCACCTATCACTGGAAATGGCATGAGGAGTACTATCCATCTATGAGTGTCTTACCTGCAATTACACTGTCCTTCATTTACATATTCCTCAACCAACTTAGGGTCCCATAATCACACCTTTGGGGATACATGTAGTCTTCATCAAATTCACCCATCACATCTACTGATATCAACCACTCTGTCAATGACCAATAACTAACCATCAATATCAACAACATCTATAGGGCTTCCAGACTTGTCCAAGGGTTGACATCAATCTCCAAGGTTTGAAGTCAATGATAACCAACTATCCAAACCAACTATCCAACAATTTTTGCTCACAAAATAAATGGCATATGACAATTGATTTTCCTTTTGACCTAATACTGCTCTTAAGGCTGTTTGAGAAGCATATGTATATATATGAAATGGGAGGGGCCAATTTATCCCTCTTAAAATAGGAGATACAAAAACTTTATATTTTAAAGTTTCAAAAGAAGTGTGGCAAGGAATATTCTAAAAAACATTACTATCCTTAGTAAGAAGTTTGAACAATGGAGATGCAATTTTCATAAAATTTTCAATAAATCGTCTATAGTAACCAGCATGGCCTAGGAAAATTATGACATATTTTTTTTATTTTTGGGTACTGGAAGATTGGAGGTAACTTAAATTTTTGTTGAGTCCACTTTTATATCTACAAAAGACACATAATGACCCAAATAATGCCTTCAGTTGGTAACATGAAACATTTTTAATTGCTTAATGCTAAATTAGTTTCCTTGCATCTAATTAACAATTTTTATAGATTTTCCAATTCTTCTTTGAAAGTATTTCCATAAATGGTCAAATCATCCATATAAAATTCCATGTAATCATGAATCAGGTAAAAAAAAATACCCAACACAAAACGTTGAAAATTTGCAGGTGCATTACATAAAACAAAAGGTAGTATCCTATATGCATACGTTCCCAATGAACATGTAAATGTTGTTTTATTCTAATCCTCTGGAGCTATTTGAATTTGGTTGTAACCACTAAAACCATCAAAAAAGGAAAAGTATTTTTTACCTGCTATTGTATCTAACACCTAATCTATGAATGGAAGAGGAAAGTCATCTTTCAAAGTTTCTTTATTCAACTCTATATAATATAGGAAAACACACCATTTTCCATTTTTATTAGGAACAATCACTAGTGGAGATACCCATTTATTCTCAGAAATTGGATAAATAAAATTAACATCAAGTAATTTCTGCAGTTTATTTTTCACAATTTCTTTCAATAGTGTATTCATTCATCTTTGAGGTTGCATAATAGACCTGTAACTATCCTCTATACAGATATGATGAATACAATTATTGAGGTGAATTCGTCACATATCAATATATTTCCACGCAAATGCATCAAAATGTGTTTGTAATATTTTGATTAATTTTTCCTTTTGAATTTATTCAATGTTAGAATTGATATTTAGTGTTTTGTCTTGAAAAAATTCAATATCTTTGTAATTTGATCCTGATGTTGAAGCTTCGTTATTGTTTGATCTTGAGGTTGAAGCTTCATCTAAATATTTTGATAAAGATTCCATAATATAACTTTCTTGAAAGTCTTTATCCAAGATACATTTATGATCAAAAAGTTTCCCCCATGATATTCAAATAAATCATAATTAGTAACGAAATTGATGATTTGATCAATAGTTAAAATAGGTTTCACTATTTCTTCATTATCATTTGTTTCTTGAAAGCAATTTGAAAATGTATATTCAGTTAAAGCTTTAGCTCGTGGATAAAGATATAATTTCTTTATTGAATATCCATGTTAGGTATTGTATCTATTATATTAGAAGAAAAGAGAAATATTGCAGAGTGTACCGAAAAAATAGCAACAAAAGACGAAAATATTGTAGAGAATAACAACAGAACAACAAATTATATGGAACAACAACACCAAAATAATACCTTTATTGATAGGAAACAATGTTCACTTGCCTCTTCGAGGGGGAAAACTCTAGCATAGTAGAGATCTATTACAATAATTCTCAATACAAAATTTCTCATTCCCTCAAATCCTATTTATACTAAATATATCTACCACAAGAATAATTTAGAGGAAGATCTTATAGAAGTGAAAGCTTCTATTAGGTCTTCTTACATTTGACTTATTCTTCCTTATTACTAGGCCTTATTAATATTGGACTTTATTTCATGGAAAATATGTTATTCTACCTACATGAGGAGTTATGTAGGTTAGGTCCCTAACATTCCCTCCCCTTTGTTTGTCAGTGTTTCATGGAAACCTACACAGGAGATCTAGCTAAAGCAAGTACAAACAAATCTTATCAAGAAAAGAAGAAAGATTCAATATGGAAGAATGAGAAAATAAATTCACACTACTCCAATGAGCTAATGATTGATACATAGATCATGATCAATATGATACAATGAATGAGTGAAATACACTCATATATAGGGCAAGACATTCCATAATTAAGAAAAACAATCAAGAAATTAGTTTTCCTTAAGAATGCATGCATGCATATTAGTGATGGTAAAAATAGAAAGTCTAAAATAGAACTAGTTAGATAACTCCCACTGAACTAGTGTGTCGAAAATATAAATTTCTCCAACACCCCCCCTGAACATCATTATGGAGTAAAAAATGAGTCCCAGATACTAGGCCATTTTAGGTACTCATGTACAATGCAACTGATGAACACTGAATAAAAGTGAGGAAAGAGGGAAAACCACGTGGGAACAAAACCCCACCTCAAAAGATAATGTATCAAAAGAAGAAAATGGCAGCTACTAGGCAACTGTGTTCTTCACTGCAAGACGATCCCACAAAGTCTAAAACTTATGTTCACTGAAAGTCTTCATGAAGATATAGAAATATTTATGGATCTGATGAAGTCCTTTGGAAACCTATCAGGCCTTATACCTCTTGATCCTATGGACCCATCTGCACCTGAAAATATTCCTTTCTGGTGGATGTGGAACCAGATTCCAAGTCTGGTTCTGTAGGAATGATTCATACTCCTTTTGCATGGCTTCTTTCCATAATGGATTTACCACAACCAAATTGTAGTTCCATGGATCAGTGGATTGAACCATATAGCAATGCATGGGCATCGCAGGTTCTGAATCTGAAAATACATGAGAAGGTTCCTCATGCTGAGATCGAGTCCTCCTCAAATCTAATGGATTCCCTACAAGGTTGCCTACTTCCTGAAGTGAGGTATGTGCCTTCTTGGGAATATGATAAAGCTTCGACGCTGGCTTCTTATCTGGATGTACTACCTACTTATTTCCATGTATAGAATCTCAGTGTATGGAATCATCTCTGATCTCTAAAACTGATGGAAGAACAAGAGTATATGCATGTTTCACTAGAGGTGCATGTAAAGTACTCTCCTTATGTGTAAATAGAATAGAGAAGTCATCGTCAGAAAACTTAGTGAATTTATACAACCTTGACTTGTGATCCACCTCACCAATTGCAATGATGGAATTGTCATGCATGACAATTACTGAAACTGAATCTGATGTAAATTCAACCTTTTTACCCTTTTAAGTGATCTGATAAACTCAAAGCAGATTCATAGAAAGCTTTGGAACATGTAAAATATTCTCAAAATTTCCATTATGGAGTTCCACTCTCCCTTCTCCTGCTACTGCTACTGGAGTATCATCCCCCATGAGAATAGGGGGTCTTGATCATGGACTCAAAGAAGAGAAAACTTCCTCTTTCTCTGCCATATGATGGGATGCACCAGAATCTATAATCCATGAATCAAATGAGGAATTAATTGCAACCAGAGCATGATGATTAAATTTCTTAGGAGCAGGATCTTCTTCCTTCTGCTTCTTGACTCCCTCTGGAATGAATTTTCAAAGGTTTTTCTGCTGAAGTGTCTGTGCCATAAGATTGATCGGTTTCTTCATGCATGTCGATTCTTCATGATTTAGTTTATTGCAGTAAGTGCACTTCTTTACCTTCTTATTCTTCTTGGAATCTGAAGAGTCTTTGGAACCTAAAGAATCATTAAAGGGTTTGGAATATCCCTCCTTCTTGTTCTATTTGAATGACCCTTTTCCATCATGCATGCTAAGTGCATGTTCTTTGGGATCTTTCATGAGGCCCATCTGTATGCGTTTTGTTTTCTCTTGTGTAAGAGACTCAATGAACTGAGCCAACGTAGGCATTTTCCAATTTGTTCCAAAAATACATCTGCCGGAATGGAAATTGGATACATATACATCGTGTTCTGGTCCTAACTTGACCAAGATTGTTAGAATAAGTTGTTTCTCTTATGTAGACTTATCAATACCACATTCACCCGAGCTTAATAGAAAAGATTTAAATTTAGTAAAAAAATCTTGTATATTATCAAAACTTTTAGGGTCTAATGTATTCAACTCTACCTCAAGCATATGACCTCGAATCTCATCCTGTTTTCCAAAGAGTCCTTCCAAGGTGGTCCAGATCTCATTTGGAGTCTTTCATGCGGCAACATGAAACCATAGATCAATGGAGATTAACTCAAGAAGTAGTCCCGTTGCGTCATCCTTACAGTTCTCCCATCTCATCTTCTGAATCGATGATGTAGGTTCTGTTTCTGTCGCCATCATCAAATTATATAGTCATTTTCTTTTGAGTTGGAATGTATCCTTGGGTTTCTGAGAAAACGGTGAGGAATCTCTCCAAACGGTTGAAAACCCACTTCCAAAATGGGCCAATTTACTTTCCATGGGGGCCATTTCCTCCAAAATGTAATATTTTGGGAGCAATGAATGTAGAAAGGTACGACCACGAATTCATATCAGTTTCAGGAGGCTATCTTGTGGCTTACTTTCTGAGAAAACGGTGAAGAATCTTGCCAAACGGTTGACAACCCACTTCCAAAATGGGCCGATTTACTTTACTAAAGGGCCATTTATTCCAAAAAGTAATATTTTGGGAGGAATAATTGCTGAAAGTTACAACCACGAATTTAGCTTATCGAAACCCTGATTTTCCTTATTCTTTGGCTTGTCTGGCTTGCTCCAAGCAACATAGCTCTGATACCATGTCATTTTTTCATAGAAACTTGCACATGATATCTAGCTAAAGCAAGTACAAACAAATGTTATCAAGAAAAGAAGAGAGATTCAATATGGAATAATGAGAAAATATATTCACACTACTCCAATGAGCTAATGATTGATACATAGATCATGATCAATATGATACAATGAATGAGTGGAATACACTCATATATAGGGAAATACATTTCATAATTAAGAAAATAAATCAATCAGTTAGCTTTCCTTAGGAATGCATGCATGCATAATAGTGATGGTAAAAATAGAAAGTCTAAAATAGAACTAGTCAGATAACTCCCACTGAACTAGTGTGACGAAAATAGAAATTTCTCCAACATTTTCCTCAAAGCTTGAGATGAGGAAATTGCTACATAATGGTAGTTGGTTCCCAGGTATCATTTTTTGGAGTTGTATCTTTTCTAGTGTACCAACACTTCCTTGATGGTGCAGTGACGGAGACGACACTCACATTGGCCCAAGATTTCCTATGGCTGCAACAAAATGGATCCTTCTTCATCCAACTCAGGGAGACTGATTTGAGTTTTTCATCAAGTTCCAATCACCATATTCAAGAATGAGACATGAAAAAAAATATGGATCTTAGAATGACTTGGAAAATATAATAGGTAGGTGACTGGTCCCACTTGCTTGAGAATTTAACAAGGACCATTAAATTTAGGCACAAGTTTCTGACAGTGTTCAACCTTGAGTGAATTTTTCTTATAAGGTTGCAATTGAAGAAACACTTGGTCCTCTTTAGAAAATTGACGTTTGGAACGACCGTGATCTTCTTGTTTCTTCATGTGATTCTGAGCCATTACCAAGTTTTCTTTGAGGGAATGGAGAATAGCCTCTCAAAATGTAATATTTTGGTAAACTTCCTAAACCTTCAAGAGTCCTGGAATGTATGAGAGAACTGAAGGTGGATTTTTTCCATGCAATGCTTCAAAAGGAGTCATGTGATTATTTGTATGGTAATGTCAATCCCTAATATTGGCTCATTACCCTTTAATTGGGGCATATTATATTAGTAATGTTATTCTATTTATGTCGGCTTTATTCCATTAGTTGTAATTATACCTCCTAGTCTCCTATATATACCAAGGAGACATTTTCATTTATTATACCTCCTAGTCTCCTATATATACCAAGGAGACATTTTCATTTGGAATCATCTTAGAATTGTACATTTATGTGAGCATAAGGAGGTTGCCCCCTTGAAGAGGTTTATTATCTGAATTTCTCTCTTTTTCAAGGCATTGAGTACTTATTCTAAGGTTTTTCTATGCTATATTGATATTTGGTTCTTAACATATGGTATCAAAGCTCGAGTTCTTGGGGTTTTGCTGCTACATATGAGACACCTTGGAATTTTTGCTATAAACATTTTTCTACAATGTTTCAGAAGGAATGACTTGGAGGATATTTATAATAAGGATCAAGGTACGTTGGGTTAAAATTTCAGCTCCTGAGGCCTTATTATTTCGGAGATACAGCTTGTGCAAGATAGGGTTCTGGAATCATCCTGAACTGAGTCATTGCGGAATTTTCACTATAAACTTTTTTTTGTAATGTTTCAGACCCTGAAATCTAGAGGATATTCATAGAAATTAGTAAGGTATCCGTGGTAAAAATTTCAGCTTCTGTGTCATCTTACATTTGTAGATACACCCTCTGGAAGATAGGGTATCTGACTAGTCCTATTGACTAGTCTCAAGAAGGTGTTCCAAGTAAAACAATCATAACTTCTTCCTAGAGTATCCACTAGTTGCATTGGATAGTGGACAGTCTTTAGTATTTATGGTACAAGTTTCATAATTATATATCAATTATTTTATGTGGGGCACGCTATACAAGTGACATCTCTCGGAAAGGACACAAATCAACAAGTTGTGGGGAAGTTACTATAAATTTCACTTGGCACATCCAATTTTGATCAGACCTGTGGCATTGCAGAGATGAAATATTAGAGAACTTCAAAAAATAAAGTTTCATAACCATAAGGGCTGAAACTTTGGAGATACAACAAAAGAAATATTGTCTAGCAGAACCACCTCAAAATCAAGGTTCAAAAGTGATACTTGGCCAACATGCCACCCAAAAAGG
>CBVK0101228594.1:0-18661 GCA_900067695.1 Picea abies
CGAGGAGAGTATGAATCGTCGGATCACTCTATGTCGGGAACATATCATGAACATTGGATTTCCTAACTACAAATGCATACTAATGCATAAGTCTAAAGAAACACACTAGAAAAACACACTTTTACCTAACGACACAATAGACCAAGTAGATCTTAACTAACCCCTAAGTGTCTAAATATCCTAACAGCCACCTCATTTCTTACCTTTGTCGTTCCCAAAAAGACTTTCAAGCCTCGACAATGGAACCATTTGTTGGGCATTGTGATCCACGCTTGTACACATCCTTCTTAACATTGGGGAGTTTAAACCTAGGGTTCTTCCATAGTTTTCCAACAAAAACCCTAGAGCATCGACACATAAATCTTTGGCCAAGGACGAGGAAGGTCTCACCCAAGATGCAGAGAGGATCAAAAAGACCATAAGGTCTTGTGATAGGAATGAAGGCTAAACACATGAAGAGTCATCAGGATTGGCATTCATGTACCTCATATCTGACAGTTAATTAGGACTAAGAATTAAAGAAATACATACACATATTCAACTCATACATTATAGACACAGAATGGATCAGAATCATCGCATCTTTATTACTAGAACCATTTCATCGCATCATAGATATACATTTTTCATGACAAATATATATGACAACCATATAACGTCATATCTTCTCTATATAAATCCTCATAATTACAACATACTATGCAATGCGCCTTTGCTCAAAACTCAGACATACAATAGACATAGATATATATTCAAATCATTACAACATTACAACAGGATCAGACTGAGCTCGATATTGAAGACTCAATGAATCCATTTTCCTCCATATCTAAATAGTCTAACCAACTAGACCTATTTATGATATTACTGCTTCCTTTTATAGCTTTCTCTATTGGGGAGTGTTGTCTCTTTCTTCTCTACTCCACTAGTTTTTCAGACAAAACTGCCTCACATGCTTCTATTTTTTGTCAGCGCTCCATGTAGAATTTTTGTATCAATGGAAATATTAACTTCCTAGTCAACGCGTCCTCTGGTTTTCCCACATCCTTGTATGTTGTTGGTAGTAATCATTCAGGGAGATTTCTCGATGATTCATTTCTTGATTCTGGCGGGTGTCTTCTTGATTTTCAATGTGACTAACAACACTCGGACCAATGCACACTTGGTAGACTTTAAGCTTGGCACAACTGTCAAATCTTGTTCTAGCACGTACTCTATGTCATTCCTTGTGCATTTCCTTAGGTGCACGCAAAACTATGGAATGAGTGTGCACAACTTTATTTGTGCATGCTTGCAAAAATGAACTCAAAACTTTGGGTGCCAAAAAACATGCAGGAAACAAAGTATGGAATGCAACCAACATAGGATATTTTGAGAGAATGCATGAAGCATGGCTTCAAAAGAATGTGTATTGTTTATGAAATACTTGGTGCTAAGGTATCTTTTTTTATTTACACAATCATGTATATTCTTCTATATATATAAACGTAGATATACTTATTATGATTTATTTTTATGTTTGTAAATGGAAGATGAAAACCATTAGGTTAAAAACCAAAGTACAATACCAGCTACAAATGATGAAGACATGAGGTATGCATGCAAATCAAGCGATGACAACAGTTCAACTAATGAATGACAATCAATATAATTTAATGTTACTGCAAGTTGTATGTTTTGGAATATTTGTCTCTGAAAAATCAAGGATTTTGTTTAAAGTACTCGACATATTGTCCCAATTGCATGAAGACATGTTACCAATAAGTGTAACAATTACATATTGGTTGAAATTTTATTATTGTGGACTTTTACCTTGACCCTTTTTGTATGACAATGGGTTTCGTATTCATATATAATAAAATGATTTTCTTATTTGATTGCATTGTTGAATGTTGTAAAATGTTGTGTTGTTGAATAATTAATATGTGGATGATTTACATTGTTACAAATTAAATAGGTGTAATTAGTTGGATAACGCATTAATGCAATCATTATATAAAAATGAAATAACAAAAATATAAAATAATATTATTGTAAAAAATATTTGATTTTGAAATGATTAACTGAAAAATTGTAAAAAAAATTAATTAATTAAAATATATACATATCAGTGCACTATAGTCATTTGAACTCACTAGACAATGTATTTCATAATATAGAAAGCAATTCATTTTGAGGAGTCATATGCATTGGTGCACATTAATTATAATAACGCACTGATATGAACTATTGAGAAAATCCATCGTTTCGTAAACAATATAAGGTACACTAATGTTTATCATTTCAAAATTGTACAGTGCTCATGTTTAAAATATGCATTGGGGCACTAAATATAATGTATGCATTGGTATGTTACTTTTATTATATGCATCAGGGATCTAAATATAATTTATGCACCAGTTCCTTTAGTATAATATACGCATTGGTGCTTAGTAAAAATAGTGGTGCCGACATTTCACCTCGAATATTTGAAATTTCGCTATCCTTTGATGTACATGGTAAAAAAGACATTGATACGTACTAAGTATATAAGCACCATGGCACATGCTACATTAAACACATCGAGTCTCAGGATAACTTAATCGCATCGGTGCTCACTATAATGTAAATTCACCAGTGCATACAAAAACCAAAAAGCACGGTGCATACAAAAACTAAAAATAACCATGCTTCATACGCAAATAAGGTGGAACCGGTGCATAGAAATTATAAGAGCATCAGTTCTCTGCATACAATAAAAAAGGAGAAACCAATGTGCAATAATTATAAATGCACCAGGTCATTTGTATTATATTAATGCACCAAGGTTTTTGTATTATATCAATGCATTGGGGCGGGTTTGTCAAGACCGCACCAATGCATTTTGACAATAACAATACCGAAAAAAAAAATCTTCTACAACCTCTTCCCACCCAAATTCTTTTAGTTATATGAAACATCCATTAAAACCTTTGTTATAACCTCCATATCCAATAAAGGAGGTTGTAGTGGAGGTTTTTTTGAAATTTTTTCCAAATTTTGTCACACTAAAAACCTCTGGAAGAAGGTGTTCTCCTTGTAGTGTTTGTTCCATCTGAATGGTTGGTGATTCATTTTGGTCTCACCAATGCCCCACTACCTTTATGAGACTAATAAATGATATTTTCCATCTAATTAGTTCATAATGTTGTTATATATGTAGATGGAATTCTTATTTCATCAACACATGGGAGGACCATCTACAACATGTTCAAACAATGTTAGAACTATTGCATGCCCACAAAATATAGGTAAAAAACAAGAAGCCATTCTTCAAACAAGCTTTAATGCAATATATAAAATTTATAATTGGATAAGAGGTATTCACCCTAACCCTACTAAGGTTCAAGCACTTACTACATGGCCATACCCTTCTATAGTGACTACATTATAGAATTTTCTTAGAGGCCTTAACTACTACAAGTGTTTCATTCTATATTTTTCTCATATTTCTCACCCTTTGCATCAACTCTCTCATCAACCTACATTCAAATGGACAAAAGATGTTGTGGACAATTTTTTAGAAATTAAAAGTAGTGTTTTGCTCAAATCTCGTACTACAAATTATGTATTTGTAGCAACCTTTTGAGATTGAGATGGATGATTCTCAATATGTCATAGACATGATAATTTTATAAGAAGGTCACTTGATTTCTTACCATTCAAAAACATTGATTGAATCCAAATTGAACTACAACACATATGAAAAATAGTTTTATGCACTACTGTGGGCCCTCAAGCAATGGTGCCATTATATCTTGGGTAAATAAACCATTTTTCACACTAACCACCATATTGATTTTTTTTTAATTCTCAATAAAAAAATATAGGAGCAACTCCATCTCAATTGGGAATATTACATACAACAATTTCATTTGGTCATTAAATGGTGTTCCAATAAGGTAGCAGATATGTTGAGTCATGTGCTAATTCAAGTTATGTGCATTCTAAATTTTCATTTTGCTACATATGAGGACTAGAAACAATGTTATGAGACACATATATTTTTTGGTCCTATATCCCAAGCCATCCTTCGTCCCATAGAGGTCAACTAGACCCCATTTTTAGATTATTTAGTTCATGAGGATTGGCTCTACAAACTTAATTAGTTGTGTGTGCACAACACCCTAGATCTCCTTATGTTGTTACAATAAGCACACACTTCTTCATTTTTTTCAAGCTCAAGACTCTCCAACATCTATAGCGTCACTTATTTTGACCCTCTATGCACTGCCAAGTGGAATATTTCATCTTTCAATGCTCTCTTCATAGCCATAAAAAGATAACCAACCTTAAATTGGGTTTGTATTAGCCTCTTCCCATATATTCCTAGCCTTGATAGTTCATCTCCATGGATTTTTTGAGTGATTTACCTATGACAGCCCACAAGCATGATTCTATATTATTGGTTTTCATCATTTCTCAAAAATGGCCATCTTTATGTTGTGTATCAAAACCACTTCTTAACAACAGATGTCAAAAATCTTCTTCTCTCATGTTTGGTCTCATTTTGGGCTACCTATTAACATTATCTCTAATCACGACTCCCACTTTCTTGGCACCTTCAAGAAAACGTTATTGTAATTACTAGGATGTCAATTGTATTTTTCTACAACCTTTCACTCTCAAACACATGGAGAGACTAAAGTTGTGATTCATAGTTTAGTACATGCACTTCATATTTATTATGCCTACAATAAATAGTGTCATACATTTTTACATGTACTACAACAAAACTATAATAGGGTAGTGAATAGACCAACAAGGTACCTTCCATTTGAAGCATGCTATGGGTATCAACCCCTGACTATCCTTGTGAGATACCAGTCACTCTTCATCTCAGAACCTCCCCACACCAACAACATTAATAGTGACATGCTTTATCCTTTGTTCAAAAATTGTAGCACATCCATTCACAAGTTGCAACAACACTAGCAGCTCCAAATTAGATTTCCTACACAATTTCAAGTGGGGATAAAATTTGTTTATAATCTCAACAAGCAATGTTTCAAAGGACAATAGAATCACAAACTTTAACCTATACACTATGGGCCATACACTATTATACAAAATATCAATTATAATGCATATCATCTATATATTCCCTCACGATTGGGAATCCATGATGTGGTGAACATTAATAACCTTAACGTGTATGAACCTTCTCTTTTGGAAGATGAAGTTTAGATATCTCACCTAGTAGATAGCATCCCAGATTATCAACCCCCTTTTGCAAGAGATACACTACTAGGTGTGTGCATCATACCCACTTAGCTATAACAACATTAATATTATCTCATGGAGTGTAAAGCACAACTCACAAGCCAAGCCAAGTGGTCATCGCAATCTCTATTTGAAGCCACATTCCCCTAGCTAATTGAGAAAGTGTGTACACTTTCAGCTAAATAGGGAGGAATTGATGTGGAACATGAGGATGCACTCACCCAGATGGACACCTCACTAATGATGCAACTCAAGGCAGATGCTTCATTAGAAATACCTATACCTTGAGGGAATTTTTCCAACTTTATAGCAGCATGTATGATAGTTATTTACATCTTTCAACCTTTGAGTTGCATGCATTTCATTATTTATGATGTATTTTCATCCTTCTGCTACGTGCATTTAGTTTACTATTTTCTTTAGTTGGAAATTAGCTTGAGTGGATGCATTGTGAATCTATAAAATCCCTTTGGCTAGACATATGTTTGGATCTATTCTTTTTTCTTTGCTTTCATATTTAAATTTGTGGGGTTTATTTATAAGTTTTGGTGAAGAGATTCATAAACACAAAAGAGTTATTTACATAAACACAAAAGATTTATTTACATAATGAAAACCAACATACCTTTAGAAATGGAGAAAACATACAATGAATACTTGGAGAACTTTCAACTTGAAGTGTGTTGAATATTTCATAACACACAACGATACCATCATTGTGCTTATGTCTCTAAATCATTTTGTCTACACCATAGATTCCAATATCAAAGTCTGGTTAAATGCCACAACGAAGAGAAACAATCCTTTTGTTGCCACAATTGAGAGACAAAAGTCATCCATCAATACATTGGATCTCTATCCCACTGAGAAATCAAACACTAACTCATACAACACATCACTACCCATCCAATAAATCATAATTATAAGATCCTTATCATTCATAAGTATATGCAAAAAATCAATCATTACACACCACCACCACCACCACCACCACCAAAACCATATGTTGCATTCCAGACTATACCTCTTCCACATAAAATAAGCATATTATATTGACAACTAAAGTGAAATTAAAAAGAATGACACACCACCTCCACCATAGGTTGCATTCCAAACTATACCGCTTCCACATGAACTAGGCATATTTTATTTACCAACTAAAATAAAATAGGAAGGAATTTATATGTAAAAGTAGTATATACAATCTAATTTACGTGACAACATTTTTTAAAGAAAACACTCACATTAGATGATGCCTTGGAAATAAATATTCTCATTCTCCGTCATACCTTGGAACGTGTATACTCTCTTAAAGACAAGTAAACTAAATGATGTAAATCGTTACTTCAATCTACTATTTTTCTCTTCCAACTCAACTTTAATCACCTTTCGTCACCTTGATTTTGCTTTTTATATGAACTTTTTTCTCCACTAACTCACATGTGGTCAACTTTATTTTGCTTTTTATAGATAACTTTTTTCTCCACTAGTCAGTGTTTTGCTTTATAATTGTACCAAAAGTGTATTGAAGAAATTGACCATATTTTTGTCTCAATATTTGCGAGGATTTTCTTGTCCTTATCTCTTATAAGGAACCTTTATGTTAGATGATTCCTTTGTAAAAAGAAAAGAGATATAAATCGAATGCTTTTGTAAAAAGAAAAGATGATTCCTATAAAGAGAAAAAGACTAATTCCTTCCATGTATTTAATGAATCT
This sequence comes from Picea abies, assembly GCA_900067695.1. Lineage (NCBI taxonomy): Eukaryota > Viridiplantae > Streptophyta > Pinopsida > Pinales > Pinaceae > Picea > Picea abies. Next base: position 6,960 of record CBVK0101228594.1, read on the forward strand.
ACATAATTAACAATATTAGACCATCCAAAATAAACCATATAAAATGAAATTTAAAAACAAAAAATAAATAAAAATGAAAACCTAATAATGCTCCACCAAAAATATTCCAAATCATTTTCATGAAGAAATTTATCAGTGCTCCACTAAAAATATTCTAAAGCAGCTCAATCAAAATTTATAAACTATCATTGACTCAACATTAAACATTGACTCTTCTCAACTATTGAGACCTCAATTATAAATTATGAAGCCTTAGATAAGGAAGAAATTTAGCAGTGCTCCACTAAAAATATTCTAATGTAGCTCAGTCAAAATTTATAAACTATCATTGACTCAACATTAAACATTGACTCTTGTCAACTATTGACACCTCAATTATAAATTATGAAGCCTTATATAAGGTAAATATAATGTTCCTATGAAAATATTTGTAAATTATTTTAATAATAATATTTTAATAAATTATTAAAATAAGAAAATGAATTTTTATTTCAATAATAAAGTTATAAAGTGTAGATCAACAAATGAATATATGAAAATAGTAATATTGTATATGAGATTTAAATTATGGAAAAATTATATTACATCATTTCTTTTTTTTAAATGAAAGAAAGTTAAACATTTTAAGAATTTGAATTTTTTTATTAATTTAATAATGTAATGTTTATTAAAATTATAATTTTGAATTGATAAAGTGTTTTTTAATAAAAATGGGTTCAATATTGTTAAATATATGTAATGTTAACATTTGATATTTGCAATTTCATAAATCCAAAATTATTCTTGCCAAATTTCAGGTTAAAATAAACAATTTTCCTTTAGTTAGATTGAACATTATTTGATAACATTGTAAGCATCAGTATCATACCAAAAATCTTGAGCAACCCAATTGTTAGGTGGATGACAAAAATAACATTCACTCATTTTCATGCCACCCAACCAAATCTCAAGTGGATGAGAAAAGTAGCATTCTCACTTATTCATTTACTTATTTTCATGCCTATCCCATTAAGATTTGTCTTAAACTAGGATAGATTTATCTTAACTTCAAATATATCAAGAGTTAAGAAAGACCAAATATGTTGAGGTGCAAACTCTTTTTAGGAAGTAAAATTTGAGGAAAGTTTTTACTTTGATGGATTTGATCCCTCTCGATGCTTGATAGATTTAAAGTTAAGATGGATCTATGATGGTTTTAGTTGTGGGTGGCTACATCAAAAATATATTTTCAAACAAAAAATAAAATAAATCTCATAAACTTAACAAAATATCATGAATAATAAAATACTAACAATGTTCAGTGATGAAGAAGGTGAATAATAACAAACTGATATGATCAAGACATTCAATAACATATATATTACATAGTAATTGATCTCAATCTATATTATTAAGCGTTTCTCTTATACACACCTACATACTTTCCCTGTTGAAACCTCAAGTTTTGATGGTTCATCACACCTCTACTAGAGACAGTCGGTTCAATGGTCAAATAACAGCTAGAGACAATCGAATGAACGGTCGACTGCCATATGGAGACAGTCGATCAAGTGTTCGACTAGCAGCTGAAGACAGTCGGTTGATGGATCAACCAACCGGGCAATCGACTATGTGTTGGACGATTGGATGGTTGGGTCAACTAGGTAAGTTAGATAGCCAACAAGATAGTGTGGTTTTTCCAAAAACCATTACAACCACCGACTATTATTTTTGGACAATATCTTCCCCATTTCAAGGAAATTGGTTAGATCATAAGATTATAAATAAAGGACACCATGGGTTGATGATGTGTATGCAATGACTATTGAAACATCTATCATGAATTGTGATGTTGTGATCACAAGGGATTGTGCTTAAGTGTTGAAACAATGTCTTTATACATCACTGATCTTCTTGGAGTATTATTCCCTTTTTTTTAATTTCAACAGATTCCATTTTGTTCTTCCCAGGGTTACCCCAAAATCCAACATGGTATAAGAACGACCGATTTTGACCTCACCTATTGTCCACAAATCTTGTTGAGTCAAACCTTGTAGTGATTGAATCCGGGTTATTTATTTGTTGACTATAACCCATTTAGACCATATCATATCTATAATGCATCGAACGGTGGATTTCAATATTGATTATGTTGTTTTGAATGGACTCAATTATGTTATTTGGGCACCAGATATGGATATTTTGCTGAAAATCAAGGGACTTTGGCAATATACTAAAGCCACTATTCCAGTTCCAAAGGATGATTAGGTGAAGCTTTTCATCAATGGGAAGAAAGATGAGGTCATTAGGGTCATTACAACCTACATTTATTGGGATATTTTCTTTCATACTAGCGGAATTGACTATCCACATGAAGTCTGGAAGAAGTTGAAGTATTTGTTTGATAAAGTCAATGAGAGTCAATTTATGCAGTTAGAGAAAGAGTTGATCACTCTTGATCCCCATTCCTTTGAAAGGATTGAGGACTATTTGGCTCATGTTAAAGAGCTGCAATTGAAACTAGGAAAATGCGGTAAGAACTTTCAGAAGAAAGATGGACAACTCATTGAACTTGTCCCGATGAATATGAGAGCACATTTTGACATGTTTTTTTCCACCTTATGTACAAATTGGTAGGCACTTAAGGAATATGGTAAGGACTATAAATTTGATACCTTTTATGGCTTACTGATTAATGATCAACATAGGTTGCTTGATTAAGGGAAGCTTGGTGGTAAACAACAAGATCACTTTCTCAAGCGAAAGGGAAAGCTAAATTATAAGGAAAGAGGACACTTGGATGCTCCTATATGTAGAAAGGAATGTATTGACTAGAAGGATAGAGTGGATATTGATGATTCAATATCCACCGGGAAGAATTGAAAGAAGAAAACATGTCTATACTATGGAAATACTGGACATGTGGAGAAAAATTATTGGAATAACAGATCCAACTTAGAAGAGAAGGTTAATAAACTTGAAGGAAATATGATGACCATGAGTTGAATGGTCAAAACATTTACCTTCCAAGTTGGAAATTCTCAAATTTTTCTTTCTCACACCTCAAAAAATGAGTGGGTAGTTGATTCTGGGTGCAATCATCATATGGCCAAAGATGTTTCTTTGTTCTCCTTACTGGATAAATATGTTGAGCAAAATATTTATGTAGCTAATGATTTTTCCATCAAAATTTCCAGTCATGATGATGTCCCCTATCGACATGGTATAATTATTGATGTCTATCATTTGCATAATCTAAGCGAAAATCTATTATCGAGTTCCCAACTGATACATACTATTAAGATTATTGAGTTTTTTCCAGATCACTTATTTGTTAAGGATCTGAAGAACAATAGGTTCATTATTGTTGAAGGGTTTATCAACTCAAATGATGGATTATATAATTTATGTGACCTACCTCAATTAGATCCTGGACTGACTGATCTCATTGGCCATACTATCGAATGGAGCAGAATTTGGCATGAACGACTTGGACACCTGAATTTTCAAAGTCTAAAGTTGATGGTCACATATAACATGGTTGTTTGCTTACCCAAATTTCTTCCACCTAATGGATTTTGTATAGGATATGCACTGGGAAAGCATCATTAGACACATTTTGACTCTAGAAGATCATGGTGTGCACATAACTCACTAGAGCTTGTTCAAAATGATATATGTTGTATTAATAATCCTTCATTGGAAAGTGAAAAGTACATATTCACCTTTATCTACGATCTCTCTAGATTTACTTGGATCTATTTCTTGAAGAATAAGAGTCACATATTTGAAAAATTCAAGGAATTTAGGGAATTGTTTCAAAAGTAATGTGGTCATCCTATCAAGTGTTTGAGATCTGATAATGACAGAGAGTATGTGAATTGACCATTTGAAGAATATATTGATCAATCATGTATCTCTTGTTAGAGGTATGTTCCTCATACTCCTCACATGTTCCTTTTTTCAATGTTTCAACCAAGTAGTTGAACTCTATTCCTGATTCAACCATACGATCAATCTTTGTTTATGGATCGAATGGTCCTCGATATTCTCTGACTAAAAATGTTACTTCTCTTGATCGACCTTCTGAAGTGAATGTTGGTTTCCTACCCCCTTGTATCCCTCAGTGGGATGATAAGATGATTGAAGTAGTTGGACCTGATGTTGGTGATATATTTTTAGGACGACATACTCGGAGTCCGAAGTAGTAGGCCAGTGTTTCTTTGATGACATTTGTTCTTGAGACTTGTGATCACATGTCTCTTATTTAGATGCGCAAGGACAACCTGAATGGGAGAAATCTATGCAAGATGAGATGAATTCTCTTTTAAAGAATCACACCTGTGATTTAGTCCCTCGACCTCAAGGGAAGAATATCACTAAATTTCAACGGGTTTATAAGACCAAATTTACCTCTAAAATTGATGTTGAGTGTCATAAATTTCATTTGGTCTTGAAAGGATTTTCTTAGCAATAATGAATTGACTACACCGAGACCTTTTACCTTATTGCAAAAATGAATTATGTTCGACTGGTTCTTTCCGTTGTTGCTCGCTTCGGGTGCAAGATCCACTAGATGGATGTTAAAGTGTCTTACTTCATGGTGACTTATCTGAAGAAATATTCATGGAACAACCCTTGGATTTGTGATAGAATTCAGTCTTTTTTTTTACTCCAAAAGTCTCTTTACAGTTTGAAACAGGCTCCAAGAGTCTGGTGTGCTAAGATTGACCATTTCTTTCTCAATCTTAGATTCAAACATTGTGAATCTCATCACAGTCTTTATGTATTACATGATAATGGTGATACCTTGATTGTTGATGATTTAGTCATAAATAACAATAATCTTGATCTACTTCTTAGATTGAAAACACAACTTGATGACACCTTTGATATGACAGATCTTGGTATTTTGCATTACTTTCTCAGTCTTAATTTTTTACCTATATCCGATGGTTTGTTCATCTCTCAATATAAATATGTATTGGATCTATTGAACCACTTTAAGATGACCAAGTGTAATTTGTATGCTACCCCCTTTCAATCTAGGATTAAGTTAACCAAATATTGTCAATATCCCATAGTCGACGCCACCCTTTATCGACAGATGGTCAATAGCCTTATTTATCTAAATCATAGTCAACATGATATTTTCATTTGTTTTTAGTGTGTTTTCTCGGCTTATGTAGAATCCACAAGCTAGTGACTAGAAATATGCACAAAGAATTGTTTGTTATGTCAAGGGAACCTCTCATCTTGATGTCAAGTATTGTCACAATTCATACTCATTAGTTGGCCTAACTGACTCCAACTAGGTAGGCGACAAGGATGATTGAAATTCCACTTCTGGCTATGTGTTTCTCTTCATCACTTGACCCCTAGTTTGGTCGTGCAAGAAACAAAATATAGTCTCTTGGTCGACTACAAAAGTTGAGTATCATGGTGTCGTTAATGTAGGTACAGAACCAGTTTGAATTCACCAAATCTTGGGTGAGATTGGGTTTCCTTTCCGAGCCTTGATTACTCTCTATTGTGACAATCAAAGTGCAATTCAACTTGTTGATAATTCTATTGCATAAATTAAAATGAAACACATCAAACTTCATGCTCACTAACTAGGAAAGTTGGTTCACGAGAAGGTTGTCACTATTGTCTATTGAAAAATCGATGATTAAATTGTTGATATCTTTACAAAACCATTCTTCGAAGCTAATTTTGTTAAGCTACACAATATGTGTGGGCTTAGGGAGGTTGCAATTATGGAGGGGTGTCATGTTGACATCATTTCACCTCCAAAATCGTGTGTTGATGTGGGGTTGTTGGAACCTCGAGTTCTTATGATTCATCACACCTCTACTGGAGACAGTTGGTTGAGAAATTGACTAACATCTGGAGATAGTCGATCGAGTGATTGACTAATAGCTGGAGACAATCAGTTGAGCATCGACCTGCAATTGGAGAAAGTCATTCGATGGATCTACTAGTTGAGTAATTGACTATGTGTTGGATGATTGGATGGTTGGGTCGACTAGGTAAGTTGACTAGATGATGAGATAGTGTCGGTTTACCAAAAACCATTACAACCATTGACCGTTATTTATGGACAAGATCTTCCCCATTTCAAGAAAATTGATTAGATCAAAAGACTATAAATAAAGGACCCCATGGGTCGATGATGTGTATGAATTGATGTGTTTTCAATGACTATTGAAACATCTATCATGCAATGTGATGTTTTTATCGCAAAACATTATGCTTAAGTGTTGAAATGATGTCTTTAGACACCACTAATCTTCTTGGAGTATTATTCCCTTTTTATATTTCTACAAATTATGTTTTGTTCTTCTCTGGGTTACCCAAAAATCCAACATTCCCATATTGTCAAATCAATAATATGAAAACAAAGGGTACAATTGAAAACTATCAAAACCTTTAACTCAAGATATTGTAGTAAAGGTCAGAACCTGCCACTTTTTATTTCTAGTATTAATAAAAAAAATTCTAAAGTCAATCCTTGTGACTTATGAAATGTTGATCACCAAGCAAGTATCAATAGAATTTACCCAAATTTACCTCTTTTAATAGGTATATTGGGGGTAGTCATAGAATCCCATGGAACCCCCACATGAGTGAAAAAACCAATTTTCTTGGCATGAAGACGAGATATAGAGACTCATATCAGTCATAGTTAATGAAGACTCTACCAAAGAAAGCAAAGTTGGGTATATTCTTGTTCCACTACTTAATTCACAATAGCAAGGAACCACTCTAAATATGTACTCCAAACTACAGAAAAATCGCATTTCCTTAAAGTTATGTTTCATTTCATATTTCCACAACACAAACTCCAAAGTTGAATTGATGAAAGAAAGAAGCCTACAAAAAGATTGTACAAGAGATGTATACTATTTGATTATTTAGTGTTGGAAAATCAATGAATCAAATTGTTTTTCACTATATGATTGCTAATAATACACTAGACCATTTTGCATTGTATAATTGTTGAAATCAATGCATCAAATTGTTTTGCACTATATTGTTGCACTAAAAATTTCTGCATTGTATTATTACTGAAATCAATGTACCATATTATTTTGCACCATACCATTATTGAAATCAATGCATCAAATAAATTACAACATATACAAATCACTATTGGAATCCCAAAATAACTTATTACCAACCAATAGTAACATCAAAATATTTTTTTTAACAACATTGAAAAACAATAGAAACCAATAATGAATTACATGCAGTTGCAATGAAAAATTGAATGCAAAGCAATGCATATCATTATTAAAAACCAATGCATGTCAAATTACATGTCGTTTCCAAAACCAATGCATGACAAATTAGATGAACCACAAATTCAAAGACCACTACTATGATAGTATATAACATCTTGTTAAATATAAGGTTTAGGGTTTTAAAGCCATGATTATATGATTATGGAAACATATTACATTGAAAAAAAACTATTATTATTTTGCACCATATCATTATTGAAATCAATGCATCAAATAAATTACAACACATACAAATCACTATTGAAATCCCAAAATAACTTACTACCAACCAATAATAACATCAAAATATTTTTTTAACAACATTGAAAAACAATAGAAACCAATAATGAATTACATGCAGTTGCAATGCAAAATTGAATGCAAAGCAATGCATATCATTATTAAAAATCAATGCATGTCAAATTATATATCGTTGGCAAAACCAATGCATGACAAATTAGATGAAACACAAATTCAAAAACCACTACTATAATAGTACATAACATCTTGTTAATTATAAGGTTTAGGGTTTAAAAACCATGATTATATGATTATGAAAACATATTACATTGAAAAAAAACTATTGTCAACCTATAATATTTATTCTTCTAATATGTGTTTATTATTAAATACATTCAATACTTAAAAATGGTTAGAATGACATTAAAAATATAACTTCTATCACATTAATGTGCATACAACCTAGGCTAGCATGCATTTGAAAAAGATACTTCCGATTTTATGTTTATGGGAAAGATAGTAAAAATATCATATGAGAAAATATACTCAATATAAATATCCCATTGTGCATCCTTGGAAACAATCGACCTTCTCATAAACGTACTCTATCATTAGAGTAGACTACTTTAACATTGCAAAATTGAATAAACTTATTTTCAAGGTATTCCCTACCAACCTATCTATGAGGTGATTTGTTAGTCTTTGTACATGGTGAATATTCATTTTTCATAATATTTTTTTATTAAAAGAATTATAACTTTACATTCTTCTTTGTTATCAGTAATTATGTTAATTGTGTTGATAAGTATTTTTTATCAATTTGTTATAGTAATTATGTTGATAAGTATTTTGTATTAATTAAAGTGATTATTAAATTTAATAAGTATTTTTTATTAATTAAAGTGATTGTTAATTTTCTCCTGTCTTTGTTATCAATAATTATGTTTGATAAATATTTTTGGTTAATTAAAATGATTATTAATTTTTTTCTTAAAATCAATTAAACTAAGTTTAAGTATAACTCTATATACATAGATATATAATTAGTTGAAATAAATTTAACTATATATAAATAGATATATAAAAACACTAATATTTTATTACATTTATTCATTCTTAAAAATAAATTTAGACCTTTATGTCTTGAAGGATATAGTGAGCGAATGAAATAAGAAACATAAAGCATTCTTAAAAATAAACTATAATACCTACTTTGGTAGGTATTAATAATATTGTACACATTCATAACTATAATACCTACTTTGATAAGTACTAATAATATTGTACACATTCACACTAGTTAATTTAAACTAATATTTACATGCAAATCCTAAACTATATTTTTTCAAAAAGTAGGAAACATAACATACCTTTATTTGTCATTCATACTAATGAAACTATGATGTTGGAATATATTAAACTAATTTAAACCAATATTTACATGCAAATCCTAAACTATATTTTTTCAAAAATTAGGAAACATAACATATCTTTATTTGTCATTCATTACTAATAAAACTATGATGTTAGAATATATTAAACTATGGATTAAACTATTAAAATGGAACCTTCAAATAAGTGGTTAGTGTTTAAACATTGTAATATAATATAACAAATCTTTATTTGTCATTCATTACTAATGAAACTATAGATTAAATTATTAAAATGGAACCTTTAAATGAGTGGTTAGTGTTTAAACATTGTAATATGATATAACAAACTTTTATTTGTTATTCATTACTAATGAAACTATGATGCTGGAATATATATTAAACTATGGATTAAACTATGTAATATGATATAACAAACCTTTATTAGTAATGAAACTATAGATTAAACTATTAAAATGGAACCTTTAAATGAGTGGTTAGTGTTTAAACATTGTAATATGATATAACAAACCTTTATTTGTCATTCATTACTAATGAAACTATAGATTAAACTATTAAAATGGAACCTTCAAATAAGTGGTTAATGTTTAAACATTGTAATATGATATAACAAACTTTTATTTGTCATTCATTTTTAATGAAATTATATATTAAACTATGGATTAAACTATTAAATTGGAAAAATAAATGGTTAGTCTTTAAACATTGTAATATGATATAACAAACCTTTATTTGTTACTCATTACTAATGAAACTATGATGTTAGAATATATTAAACTATGGATTAAACTAAAATGGAACCTTCAAATAAGTGGTTAGTGTTTAAACATTGGAATATGATGGTCATTGTAACCCATGCAAACAACAAATAAGAATATAATGTTGGAAAAACAAATAAGAATATATGGTTGGAGCACGTTGAATACATGGTTAGCTTTTTAAAGTTGTTTTTTAATAGATTGGACCAATAAGTTGAGACTTGGAGTGCTCAACTTTTAAACAATCATTAGCATGATAGTCTCCATGCTCAACTTGTAGCTATATTCAAAGAGATCCATGAAATAAACATCACACATACTTTAGTGACAATACATATATTCTCTCTTTCTCATCATATGCTTCATTTTTTTTCCATCTTCTTATTCTTACCTCTCTTGACATCTTTATTAATAAATGATTTTACTTAACTTTAGAGAATAATCAAGAGATCAAACTATCAACAAAGAGTATAAAAAAAATTAATTTTTTACTTAAACAAATTATTAAAAAAAAACTATTTATTAAATTTATTTTTTTTAAATTAAAAATATTTTTTTTTTAATTTTGAAATTTTACTATTTTTTTTTATCAAAGAGAATATTGATGAGAGATAAATCCATTATAGTGTAACTTCATTTTTAAAACACACAAAAAAAAAAAAATATGGAATATTTTAAAAGTGGTATGTTGTAATTTTCATATGGCATTCATTTTTGGATTGGTCAAAGAAAGATTATTGATGGGACATAAATCCATTATAATGTAACTTCATTTTAAAAAATATATATATATATATATATATATGGAATTTTTTAAAAGTGGTATGTTGCAACTTTCACATGGTATTGTTGACTTGTATTTACTAAAAATAAAATAAAAATAAAAAGATATTTACTTTCCAATTAATGTTTTGATTTTGATGTGATCTATTTTACATTTTTTTTTATTTTAATATTTTAGAAGTACAAGTACTTATTATTAATATGATCAATATTATAGTTTTTTAATGTTCTTATTATTTTTCATTTACTTTTTCAATTTTTATATTCAATTTAGTGTTTTTTTGCTTTCTCATTTTTTACATTTGACAAAGATTAGCCACTTTGTACTATATTCACTTATATCATTCTTCCTTAATGTACAACATTATAAACATATTTAAACCTAAATATCCTCGTTGTCTAGTACCTTGGAATGTATCTACTCACTTAAAAGTCATTTACAGGTAAATGATGTACACCTTTGTTGTCTAGTACCTTGGTATGTGTTTAGTGTACTTCATTTTGTTTTTGACATATAATTCCTTTAACAACTTAAGAAAACTTAAGTTTTTCTTTATACACTAAGGAAATTAAGCTAGATTGGGATTTTATTGGCTTTGTATTAAGTCCACTTTAAGAATATACTCATCTGAACCTTCAGAGAATATACCAAAGGATTGAAGATGAGGAATAAAATTTCCATTCGGTTGACTACTATCATGTCTTTCGTCGACAAAATGGAGAGGTTGATTCACTAGATAAGGAAGATAGACATATGGATCAAGGAACCCTAAGGTCAAATGAAAATTTATCAACCCACTTTTTGTAATGTCCCCATTTTGGGACGTTATAACATTACAGAGTGTTATGCCTACCAGAGTAGCCAGATAGGGGTGATAGAGAGTTTGGGAGATATTGATGGGTTTTATTGGGCCTGAATTGCATTGTTCATCATCAGGATCCATTCCACACATCTTGGTTGTGGTTCCGTTAAATTTCGATGATTTCCAAAATTTTGAGTTATTATGGGTCATATCTTAATTAAATTCACTAAGGTCATAATGGGCATATTAGTTGGAGAAACCTCTTATTTTAATAGCTCATCGGAATCAGGAGGAAGAGAATTACATGATAAGATGATGAGAAGTGACTTTTAGTGGCCAAAGAAGCCATTAGGATGGATAAATCACTTTTTAGAGGTAAAATGGTTAATTAATTAAGTGATTTAATAAAGGAATAATAAAATAAAGTAAAATTCACTTGGAGGGAAAAGGTCAACAACGAAT
>CBVK0101228599.1:0-11151 GCA_900067695.1 Picea abies
CTTCTAGATGACATATGAGGGTCCTCCAACTTCGTAAGGCCATAACTCTCAAACCATGAGGAGTTATGTGATGTTCCACATACCACCAGAAATGGAATGACATGTACTATCCATATAGAATATTATTATCTGAAAACATATCATAACTCATACTGTTACCCATCAAACAAATTCGGTTCCATTACCCAAACCTGGGGTCTCCAACTTCTCATGGACATAACTCTCTAACCATGAGGAGCTATGTGACGTTACACATACCACCGAAAATGGCATGACAAACACTATCAATATAGGATATTTTCCTTGAAAAATTCATTTTCCTTCATCTCATTATTCCACAATTAATCATGGGTTCTCTTACTCCGCAAAGCATCTTCCCGTGAGGGCTTTCACCATAAGGAGACCACTTTGGAGTTCATCCATATTTACTTCTTCTCAACCATGAAAAAACAATAATGAGTCATATTTACATCAAACAATCTTGGGTCCATTACCCAAACCTTTGTGCTACGGGGCTTTCTTCAAGGGTTGACATCAATGACAACCAATCTTAATCAACACATAGGCACATCCTTTGAGTTATTTACAAGTGATTTGTGTTGGATAGTTTTGTTGATATAGGGCTTGGTTTTCTACAGACATAAGGATGATAATATATCTGCAATAAGATTTTTTTTCATCCTTTCTATTTGTGCTAAAGTTGTAGCCTAATCATGGTTAGTTGAAATAGCTTCCACTAGATTTATCTCTTGTTTATTTATCACATACTTACCACTTATTTTGCATCCCTTGTTACCTTTATTGAGATGATATATATCACTTATTGTTTCTGCAAATTACGGACAACAAGCTTAAATTTCTTTTCCAACTAACATACTATACTATATGCTTGGTTTTCCTTGTGTCTCGGGCAATTATTCACACTTGGCAGGTCACTCAACTTACTTGGAAACCATTGAAAATTCCCAAGAATTCATTCCAATCTGTTATCACATGAACTTGTTAGAGTCTTGTGGGGTTGTGGTTTCTACCTAAGACTGTAATTTTCTCTGTCTCTCTCCTTTTCGTAGACCAAGTCTCAAAAAGTTCCCCCTTCGGCTTGTAGAATCATTTCTTATTCCCCCCCCTCTGTGTTTAAGTGCCCCGGTCTCCCTATTTTCTAGCCCACAACTAGTCATCTGAATCCTGGATCATGTAGACCGAAGACATAAGCACAAAGTGAAACACTTAGAGTGGTCTGATATGGACTCGAATCAAGTGAGCGAGCAAGTTCATTTTTCATCGAAGGAGATTTCATTCAAAGTCCAGATTTGTGGCCCGCAAGTGATCGGGATTATAAAGCTACTTGAAGTTTAGTGCCAGGAGAAGGTCCAAACTCTCGAAACCTGAAATCAGTGTGGGTCGTCTGATCCAGCAGGACATGTGGCATCATATTCGAACCACAGAGAAAGTAATTTCGGGAAAAATGAAATGGGGAATGCGCAATATTCCCAAGATCTGAAATGTTGAAGGCCCGAGGTCTCGAAATACTGACATTTATCTGGGCCACCTGATTCAAAGGGGCACATTGCACCAGATCCAAGAAATCGTGATTTCGTGACTCAAGGGTTTTAGCATGGAGTAGGACGCAGGTTTCTGAAACATGAAATCGTGAAGTGCCCAGGAGTTGGTTCGAGGGTCACAGCCTGAGATTCCATGGAGAAATGGAAAGGAGTTGCGCCAAAGGCCGAAAGTGCCTGTGTTGGTCACCGAAGAAGATCTGCGTGGTCTTGAGGTGCCATGATTGAATTTAATGTGTTGTAGGCACCACCTGGGACATTCAGGGGTGTCAGGCCTCATCTCGATCCCGATTTAATGGAAGCAGGGGAGGTAGTTGAAACCTCATTTCACCCCATAAATGGAAAGCATGGAAGATCTGGCCGTGGAGGTAGATTGTCAGCCCAAAGTTCCCCCGTCAACGGATTCTCCTGCAATCCCATACTGATCTGAGTTCACGTCTGAAAAAAGGATGCATGTGAAGAATGACAGAAGAAGATGCAAACGCAAAGCTTTGATTGTAATGGCCAGGTCACACTCCTGGTGGTGGTGGAAATTTTTTTTGAGTATAAATAGTTAGTTTTGATATTTTGTTATGGTTGATGGTTGAGCTAGGCTCTCCTATTGTAAATTTTTAATGAAGCCATTGTTTCTCTGGTTATGTGTTGTAATTTGAGACTTCTTGTTTAATGATAGTCAACCTTCTTTTCCACCTCTTTTGCCTCCGATATTGAAAGGCTTGGGCATGGATGATCTAGTCAAGTGTTGTAATCATATTGTGATGTGTATTAGATCGTAGTACTGTTATAGCGTTTTCATTTTTTTGAAGTTTTGGATCCAAGAGGATATTGCATTTGAAGCTTTTCATCCTTAGGCTGCTGGAAGACCTGATGTCGATAGCATACCTTTACATTTTATCCTTAAGTTCTCCCTCCTACTCACCCTTACTACAACTTAATGACTGAAGTTAAATCAAGACCTCAACTGCATGTGCATATCAGCCCAATTTTCTGAGTTAAAGCAATATTATCCTGAGTCTACACCCATTCGAACCCCATTTAATTTATTCATTGTGACATACAAAATGATGGGTACTGAGCTTACCTCCCCTGCAATCAAGAGGTGACTTCTAGTGCTAACATTTCTGATGTCGTTGTCGAGGATGAATTGAATATTTCCCTGGGATTGAACAACAAAGCTTACTGGTTCTGAAGGTGCATCAGAACTTAGTACATCAAAGATTGCAACTATTCACGTGGCGACTCCATTGATGTGAGTCCACTTTTTCAGCTGTGGCTTCCAGAGGCAAACACATGAGGTCTACCCCACAACTTCCTCTAGCAACACCTGAAGCTGACCCAAAGAAAATTTTCAGAAAACAAAATATCCTCTAGGAAGGTACTTCAGCTGCTGAACCAGGTACTTCTGATGATTTTCACCATCCTTCTATAGAAACTCCAATACTTTCTTCTCATTCTCCTGTTATACCATCTGCTGGAGTTTCCCAAAGTTTAAAGTTTGGGAGTGTTCCTGTTGATTTCTCCCCCCCTGGTCTTGGATTGGAAGGAGAAACCTGTGTCCCCCCTATCTCCCCTAAAGTTGTACCATGGTTTAAACCCAACAACTCAGAAGATTTTCCCACTCCAGAAATTACCACTCCTCCCCCTGTTAGATTTGTTTCTTTTACAGAAGGGGAAATCTCAGTTCCCTCAAGCCTTGTGGACTTTTCTCCAGATTCTCAGTCATTTACCTTTGCTCCCAGAAACACACTTTCATCCTCCTCTGTCCAAGCCACATATCCTCCTGGTTCTCCTCCATATATCATCCCTATGGTAGGTGTTAATCCCCCTAGGAATAGAATGGATGCCATAGTGGCTGCAAGATATGCCCCTCTAATCTTACCTCAGCCAATGAATTCTCTCCCTGCTAGAGATTACCTAAAACACATGCCCAAATTCATAGGAGAAGAAGACATAACTATTGAAGAACACCTTACTACCTTCTACAATTATGCAGACAACCTAAATATTGAAAACGAGGATGTGTGGATGAGAGTATTTGTCCAGAACCTTGATGGTGAGGCTAGGAAATGGTTTAGGGGTTTGACCCCTAGATCCATCGCTAGAATTGAGTCTTTAGATGATGTTTTCTTGAGACAATGGGGGGATAAAAAAGACTTTATGTACTATATCACAAAGTTCAGGTCCCTAAAGAGAAAAGAGGGATATTATATCTCTAATTTCTCCAAAATATTCAACAAAATGTATAATAAGATTCTTGTTGAGATAAAGCCTACAAAATCCTCTGCCAAAATTACTTATGCTAGTTCTTTTGACCATGATTTATGCCTCCTATTGAGAGAGAGAAGAGCTACTTCCTTGGATCATATGAAAGATGTATCCCTAGAAGTAGATTCCAATGTATTAGGAGTTGATAGACTTAGGAATAAATTTGATAGAGACAGAGGAAGGGGAATATCTGAAACTTCATCCTCCGGTTCCTCTGTGTCCCACCCTCAAGTAGATGAATTGACCAAGATGGTAAAATATCTTTCTAGAGAAATGGAGAAGATGAAATTCAAAGGGAAGCAAGGTTATAAGAGTGCCCAAAATGTTGATAATAGAGGTAACTTCAGAAGACCAAATAATACCCCTCAGATACTTCCAAGAGATCCTTGAAACAGAGATAGGGATGATCAGAAAATCCAAACCCCTCTCCAAAATAGCCTCGTCGTTGATGAAGAAGGAGAGGAAGAAGAGCTTGATCCTGAAATCCATTATCTTGGAGACACCTCCCCATTTCCCCATTTGACCCAATCTACATGTGAGGATTCCCTCATGGAAAACCAAATAAATGAGTTGAGTAAAGGGGAGAATACCAATAGTAGTCCCAATAAATATAGCCTCGGGTATAAGAATAAATAAGGGAAGTCTGACATCCTTGATTAGCCTCCCAGAGTAGAGAATCATGCTAAAGACACAATAAACGATAGCAAGGAAAAGAAAACATAAAACCCCTCACCAATAGCTAAAGGTCTTGTCCCAGAAGTGAGAGAAATTATGAATCCCCCCTCCTATTTTAACTTTGAGCATGAAATTCAAAATATTAGGATCCCTATACCCCTTTCAGAGTTGGTCAAGAACGAAGATTTTAAAAGGTCCCTCTCTAAATTGTTGCAGTTTGAACCATCATGTCATTCCACATACTCAGTAAACCTTCCAGATGAAAAGCCAACAACCATATTATGTCCTTTGATAGAATATAGAGACGATTCATCCCCTCCCTTCTATACATCTCTGAACATACATGACAAGGTGTTGCATAATTGTTTGATGGACTCAGGGGCGTCTCATAATATCATGCCCAAAACTGTCATGGATGAACTTGGATTAGAAATCACAAAGACTTATCATGACCTATATTCATTTGACTCTAGGAAGGTGAAGTGCCTTGGGGTTATCAAAGACTTGGTCATATCTATGTTCCAACCCCCCATGAAAAGTGTGGTCATGGATATCGTGGTGGTTGATGTTTCCCCCAATTTTGGCATGCTTTTGTCAAGATATTGGATAAAACGACTTGGGGGAACCTTGCAGATGGACCTCACATATGCTACCATTCCTTTGTTTGGGGGTGAGCATAGAATACTGTACAAAGAAGATCAGTTGGCCTATATTATTAGTGATGAAGGAGACCCCAATAACCATCCTATTTTTTCACTCGAGACTGATTTGGGATCCATCTTATTGCAGCTCAAATATTCCCTTGATCCCCCTCTTGAAATCAGAAAGCAGTTCCCTACTCTCTGTGAAGTTTATCCTCTGATTACCTCTGTTTGGATTTTTTTTTATGGAGACTCTTCTAGAGAAGGTGTTGGTGCTGGAGTGGTATAGCTTTCACCTACCCAAGAAATTATATCCCTATCCTACAAGTTATAATTTGAAACTACCAATAATGTGGCAGAGTATGAAGCTCTTGTTTTGGGTTTGAGGGTTGAAAAAGACATGGGGATTGAATAGATATCAGTGTTTGGGGATCCTGAATTAATTGTCCATCAGATCATAAGTATTTATCAATCCAAGCACCCTCAACTTAGAAGTTATAGAAACGAAGTGTGGGATATAGTTGACAGTTTTTTCTCAGCTTTCAACATTTCATTTCTTCCAAGAGAATAGAATGCTATGGCCAATTATCTGGTTGTTTCAACAAGTAATTTCAGAGTCCCTATGCCACCTAAACTCAGGTATTATGTAGAAGTGAAATATAGACCCTATATACCTGACAATTTCAAGCATTGGAAATTGTTTGAGGATGATCTTGAGATCAAAATATTCCTGGAGACTATTGATGAGTTTTTTGCATTACACATTTATCAAGATCCTAATTCTGAAATAAATCCTCATGATGATGTTTTTCTGAGCAAGATTGCTAATCATCATATTGTCCAATTGCCCAGCAATCATATCCCAAATGGACTAGTTCCTTTGAAAAGACTATTTGACAGAAATGATGTGGAAGTAAAAGGTAAAGTTTCAAATAAGGATGTTGATGTAGCTGAGAGAAATATTGGTACAGAGGAGGATCCAGATTTTGTCAAGTTGTCAAGCATCCTGTCAAGGGAACAAAGGACTGGGTATGCTAAGATATTAAGAGAATTCTCTATGTTTTCTTAGACCTATGAATACCTCAGAACATACGACACAAGTGTCATTGAGCATAATATCCCATGGAAAGAGGAGGCCAAACCATTTAGGCAGAAATTAAGACAAATAAATCCTATGTTGTTGCCTATTATGGAAAGGGAGGTAAAGAAGTTTTTGGACACCCAAATAATTGTCCCTTTGAGATATTATGAATGTGTGGACAACCTAGTCCCAATAAGAAAGAATAATGGCGAAATCATACTGTGTGTTGATTTCAGGAACTTGAACATAAGCTCTAAGAAGGACAATTACCCTTTTCCAAAGATGGAACACATATTGCAAAGGGTGACAGGCACATCCAGGATTTCCATGATTGATGGATTTTCTGTCTATAGTTCGATCTCTGTCCTGCCTAAAGACAGAGAAAAGACAACCTTCACCACTCCTTGGGGTATGTTCATGTATGCTAAGATGCCCTTTGGATTGATGAATGCAGGGGAAACCTTTCAGCGAGCTATGGACTTCACCTTCATTGGAGAAAAAGATAAATTTGTAGTCATCTATCTGGATGACATTACAGTTTTTTCCAGGTCTGATAAAGAACATGGTCAACATCTGGGAAAGGTCTTCTTAAAATGTAGAAAATTTGGTCTCTCCTTAAACCCCAAAAAGTCTTTATTTTCCATGCAGGAGGGAAAACTATTGGGGCACATAGTAGCAGTTGAGGGAGTCATAATTGATTCAAGTAGAGTAGAAGCTATTCAAACCTTTCCACTCCCCTGATCCAAGAAGGAATTTCAGTCTTTCTTGGGTAAAACCAACTTTTTAAGAAGATTTGTTTCAAATTTTTCGGAATTGGTCAAGCATATAACAACCATGCTCAAAAAGGGGAATGAAATGAAATGGACTGCTGAGTCTAGAAACTCTTTTGACCAAATCAAGAAGGCCTTGACCGAGGCACCTGTACTCATTAGTCCAGATTACTCCAAATAGTTTATGATTTTTTCCTTTGCCTCTTTTGATACAGTAGCAGTTGTTTTATTGCATAAGAATGTTGAAGGGTTGGTGTAGCCTATTACCTTTTTCAACAGAGCATTGAGAGATGCAGAGAAAAAATATGACATCATGGAGAAGCAGGCCTATGCTTTGGTGAAATCCCTCAAGGATTTCAGAATCTATGTCCTGCATTCAAAATTTATTTCATATGTTCCTTCCGCTTCTGCGAAGGACATTCTCATTCGGCCCGACATAGACAGGAGAAGGAGCAAGTGGATCACCAAAATAATTAAATTTGATCTGGAAATAAAGCCCACCAAACTAGTTAAAGGCCAAGGTTTAGCCAAGTTACTAGATGAGTCTAATTTCAAAGCATTTGGGATTAACTTCATCAACGCCTTCTCAAAAAATCAGCAAGCTGAGTCGTCTTATATAGGCCCACAAGTCAGCCCCCCATTAGCAGAATGCATCTGGTACAAAGACATCATATTCTTTCTGCAAGAGTTGTGACCCCCTAATGGTATGGGAAAAAGCAAGACCAGAGCTCTTAATCTCAAAGCAATTAAATATTTCCTTATTGACCAGGTTTTGTATTAGAAAAATCCCCTAGGAGTGCTTTTGATATGCTTAGATCTAGTTGAGGCCCAAAAGATAATGTTTGAATTTCATGACAACATATGTGGGGGACATCATTTCTGGAGAACTACGGCCTATAAAATTCGCAAGGCTGGGTACTTTTGGCCTAGCCTATTCATTGATGTCTGTGTGAAGATCAGGTCTTGTATTAAGTGTCAAAAATTCTCTGGGAAGAAGTAGCTCAAGTCTTTTCCATTAAATCCTATGGTAGCTTCAGGACCCTTTCAGCAGTGGGGCTTAGATTTTATTTGGGAAATTTATCCTACTTCAATTGATCAACATAGGTGGATCTTAACTGCCACTGATTACTTTACCAAATGGATAGAAGCTATTCCCACAAGGAGTGCTTCTCACAAGGTAATCATTGGTTTTCTTGAGGACATTATAGAAAGGTTTGGTTGTACAAAAAGGATTGTCACTGATAAAGCTGCATCCTTCAAGGCCGAGCCAGTGATCTAGTTTTGTGAACAGTTCAGAATTTCACTGATTCACTCAACTTCTTACTACCCCTAAGGGAATGGACTGGAAAAGTCTTCAAACAAGAGCCTTATTAAAATTATCAAAATATTGTTGGAGGACAACAAGAAAGCATGGGATTCAAAGCTCAAATTTTCTTTGTGGGCTGACAAAGTGACAACAAAGAGATCTCTTGGTGTCTCTCATTTTCATCTTGTGTATGGGGTTGAAGCCATCTTCCCTTCTAAACTCGCCTTGCCAGTGGAAAAATTCTTCCAAGACCGCCAAGGGGAGCTTGATGATTTGATCAGAAGAATACAACAAATAGTATAAGTGTAGAAGACTAGGGAGAAGATACTGGACAAAGCACATGAACATCAACAGAAAATCAAGCAGGCCTTTGATAGGAAAGTAAGAAAGGATGATTTCCAACTGGGAGATCTAGTACTCAAATGGGATGCACGCAAACAGGAAAGGGCAAATCATGGTAAATTTGAAGCCCTGTGGATTGGGCCCTTCAAAATATCTGAGGTATTTCCAAATAATACTTACAAGTTGCGGAATTTGGAGGGATCTAAAGTTTTTGGTGGCCCTGTAAATGGGAATTTTTTGAAGAAATATTTTGTTTAGGCTGTGACCGACATTCTACCACTATAAATACCACTTCTATTTTGTTTTGATTTTTAGTTTTTCATTCTAAATAAGTGACTCCATAACCCAACAGCTAAGGTACTTGAACTACTTGTTCTTGACAGCTCGCAGGGAGCATGCCATCCCCTGTGGAGCCAAATGTTATCACATGAACTTGTCAGAGTCTTGTGGGGTTTTGGTTTCTACCTAAGACTGTAATTTTTCTTTGTCTCTATCCTTTTTGCAGACCAAGTCTCAAATTTCCCCCCCTTCGGCTTGTAGAATTGTTTCTTATTTGCCCCGATCTCCCTGTTTTCAAGCCCACATCCAGTCGTCTGAATCCTCGATCATGCAGACTGTAGCCATAAGCACAAAGAGAAACACTTAGAGAAGTCTGATATGGACCCAAATCAAGTGAGTGAGCAGTTTGGTTTTCAGTGGAGGAGATTTCATTCGAAATCACGATTTGCGGCCCGCAGGCGATCGGGATTATAAAGTTGCTCGAATTTTAGTGTTGGGCGAAGGTCTAAACTCCCGAAAATCGAAATCAGCATGGGTCGTTTGATCCAATAGGACACATGGAATCAGATCCAAACAACGGAAAAATTCATTTTGGGAAAAATGAATTGGGGAATGCGCAATATTCCCGAGTCCCGAAATACTGACATTTATCTAGGTCGTCTGATTCAAAGGGGAGCATGGCACCAGATCTGAGAAATCAAGATTTCATGACTCGGGGATTTTAGCATGGAGCATGATGCAGGTTCACAAAATCGCAAAGCACCCAGGGTCGCAGCTCGAGATTTCATGGAGAAAAGGAAAGGAGATGCGCCAAAGGCCGAAAGCGCCTATGTTGGTCACCGAAGAAGATCTACTTGGTCTTGAGGCACCGGGATTGAATTGAATGAGTTGTAGGCATCGCCTGGGACATTCAGGGGTGTTTGTAATATACCATATATAAAAAGTATGTAGAATAGAAATTAAATGCTAGAAATGGCAGAATAACAACAATATAACCAGAACAATCACCACAATAACACTGAAATGATATAAGAATAACAACATAAATAGCACTTTGATTCTGAGAGAAATATTCATGGGCCTCTTCGAGGGGGAAACCTCTAGTCGAGCAGAGCTCTATTACAATAATATCCAAGATAGGGTTCTCATACCCTCGACTCTTGTTTATACTAAATATGTCTATCAAAAGAAGCATCTAGAGGAAGATACTTATAGAAGTGGAAGATTCTATTAGGTATTCTTACATTCGACTTATTCTATTTTATTGCAAGGCTTTATTAATATTTACCTTTATTACATTCGAATATATTGTTCTACCTATGTGCAGGTTAGTACCTTAACATGTCCTCCCCCTTAAAAACAACCTTGTCCTCAAGGCTTGAGATGTGGAAACTATTGCAGAATGGTATACGGTTCCCAAGTGGCATCTGCTGGAGTTGTATCTTTCCACCGGACTAACACTTCCTTGATGGTTCTCTGACGCAGAGGATGCTCACGCTGGTCCAAAGATGCTTGTGGATGTAGCCAAATGGATCCTTCTTCGTCTAACTCGGGAAGGTTAGTTTGAATTTGGCACTTAGTTCCAATCACCTTCTTTAAGCATGAGACATGAAAAACAGGATGTAGCTTAGAATGACTGGGAAAAGCTAACTGATAGGCCACCTGTCCCACATGCTTGAGAATGGTATAAGGACCATAAAACTTGGGCGCTAGCTTCTAGAAATGCTCGGCCTTGAGGGAATTTTTCTTGTAACGTTGCAGTCGAAGAAACCCTGATCCCCTTCTACAAATTGACATTCAGAGCGACCTTGATCTTCTTGTTGCTTCATGAAATTATGTGCCATGACCAAATTCTCTTTGAGGGTACGAAGAATAGCCTCTCGAACTGTAAGCGTTTGGTCAACCGCCTAGACCTTAGAGACACCCGACAAGTATGAGAGAAATGAAGGTGGATTTTGTCCATGTACCTCCTAAAAAGGAGTCATGCATGTAGTTGTATGGTATGAAGTGTTCTACCACAATTCAGCTAGGGGTAACCATTGAGCCCACTGATTTTTCTTGTCCGAGGAAAAACACCTCAAATATGTTTCCAAACACTTGTTGACAACTTCTGTTTGACCATCAGTCTGGGGATGATAAGTTGTGCTGAGATGCAATTGGGTGCCTTGTAGCTTGAACAGTTCTTGCCAAACATTTCTGATGAAATTTGGGTCGCGATCAGAAACAATAGAAT
>CBVK0101228602.1:0-20431 GCA_900067695.1 Picea abies
TCACAGTTAAGTAAAAATGATGACTCAAAATATAAATATCAGAGGCAGTACAGGTCAGAGATTGACAACTTACTTTATGTGAAAACATCTAGACCAGATGGCATGCATGGAGTTGGAAAAGTGGCATGATTTCAAGCATCACCAAAGGAATCACATGTTCTAGAAGTAAAGAATATATCCATATATCTCAAGGGTACAAAAGAGTTTGGATTACGATATCCAAAAAGAAAGGATCTATCATTGATTGCCTATAGAGACACATATTGGGTAGGTTTCATTGATTATGGAAGAAGTACATGTGGAGTAATGTTCTACTTGGGTGAGTTTTTGGTATCTTGGCTAAGAAAGAAACAAACATCAATATCATTGTATATAGTTGAAACAAAGTATATTGCAGCAACAACATGTTGTACATAGGTCCTATGGATGAAATAAACTTTGAAATATATACAGGTTGAGTATTATAAACTCATTCTGATATATTGAGATAATACAAGTGTCATCAATATCTCAAAGAATCCAGTGATGCACTCCATGACAAAGCACATTCCAATCAAGTATTATTTTCTACCGAAATAGGTTGCAGAGAAGAACATTCAAGATGAGTATGTTGGAACAAAAGAACAGATTGCAAACATATTTACTAAACTTCTTCCAAGGGAAGCCCTTGAGTATCTTTGTCAAAAATTTGGCATAGTTTCAATCCCACAATAAATTTTGAATGTTATTCTTCTATGTATTATATTTACAAGAGAAATAAACATAAAGAGGACAATTCATTTTGGGGAAGTAGGTTCATGAAGAGTTCAATGAGAGGGAGAAACCCCAAGGAGAGTTCTATTAAGGGGAGAAGGATCGACATGAAGTCACCTTTTCCATTGATTTCATAGAGGGAGAGATTCATCACATGCATGGTTAGAGTGTTAGATGCTTGGAGAGAGAGAGAGCGAATGGAGGCATGTTTTTGGGGGGAGCGATGGTCTCAAGGGTAGTATGAGTGTTATGAATTTAGTGTTGCATCAAAGTGTTTATATCAATGCTAAAGGGGGATATTGTTGATCAATTAGGTTGGTTTTCATTGATGTCAACCCTTGAAGCAATTCCGCTAGAAAGTTTTGGGAGCCCAAACATTATAGATAAGGGAATCAAGATTGGTTGAAGTATAATGGTATGCATATCAACGTATTTGCATGTAAGACTATTTTATATGGATATCATATGTCATGCCATTTCTGGTGATATGTGAAACATCACATAACTCCTCATGGTTAGATATTTATGGCCTTGTTAATTTGGATAACCCTCTTGAATTATCTAGAATCCCCTAGAAGGTAAAAGAAGTCAAATTATTCTAGAAACTCCTAGAAGAAGTTGACTAGTCAAATTGGGTGAAACTATGAGTTAATCATGGGTTAAGTTTTTGAAATAAGAAAATAATTAAACATAAATTAGTTGCAACTACAAGTGGGGAGTTTACTATTTCTGGATAAAGTCGTTATAAGTGGAAAAGTAGTTAGAAGTGGGTTAGACCTAAAATAAGGAAGTTAGGTTAAGTTGGTTAAAAGGTAACCCCAAGAGGAAGCTACCTGGAGAGTATAAATAAGAGAGAAATTGTCTTCTATTAGTACCTGTTGAGCATATTGAGTATCTATTATTGTATAAGGTTTATTGTAGGTACTAATTGATACATCTGAAGGTACACAAGTTTGAGGTAGAAACAAGGGTCGACAGAGAAAGTTTTGGAGTTGAAGAAATAATGAAAAAAATCCTAGTTTTTGATGTGTACATGGGCTACAGTGAAAGAAGTCATGTATGTACAGGGGATGGAAGTACAAAAGGGAACTGATAGTTGGGAAATACATGAAATGTTGAGTTGTTGAGGGTGCCACGTTCTCATATTTTTAAAGAAATCTCTGAGGAAGGTCTATAATGATCAGGTACAACAGATCTATCTACAGGTTCAAAAGGTATGTCCTATTTTTTTAAGTAGTTGGATATGGTTGTCTACATGAGATATGGTTATGGGGGTATGAGGATTTTCCCTTTAGAGGATATTGGTTGTATGGCACTTACCCTATAAGTCATATCTACATAAATACAATGTTGGTATATTTGATATTTATTATTGGCACATCATGTTACTGTTGAGGAATATCTTGTATTTCTTGGCACATGGTTGAGGGATTTTGTGGTACATGGTTGGGGAATTTTGATTTTGAAGTGGATATGAAGTTGTTTGTGAAGTTTGAGGCTGCATATCAGTGAGGTTTTGATGTCTATTTCATGTGATGATTATTACACTTGATCATGATTATATACAAATGTATATCACATGACTATTAATATATAGATGCACTTGGTTAAGGGATATGTACGATTATGGATACATAGGGAAAAATTACAGATTGTACATAGTGAAAGGTTAGAGGTTGATTTGAGAGAGGAAAAAATATGTGTGAGTTTCAAAAAAGGTGAAAACCCTATCTTTATTAGGGTGTATGCAGGCTGCAGTATAGACATGCCACGTACATACACAGGCTGCGATATAGACATGGCATGTACATATGTGAGTTGCACCATATACATGTCAGGTACAAGTTTTTTTTTGTTGGTACATGCTACTGTTTGTTACACGATTGATTACATGATTTTTTTATAGGTTGGTTACAAGTTGTTGGCACATATCAGTACAAGTTTAGAGTCATATATCTCATAGGGACAGTTGTATAAATTAAATGAAAAAATTAGGAAGACTAAATTCTTTCATACACTTAGCAACCTAGAGATAATTTTCTTGTATGAACTCTAAAATGTCTAAACCCACATTCAAAAACTACCTTAAGAAGTAGAATAAACACAATGAACATCAACCATTCAACTCAGAAAAAACTCATAAATTTAGGCAATGTGAGGGAAAACCCCAATGTGGGGAAACCCAATGAGAGAGAGATTTATTATTCATCTTCAGGGAAGTACATATCAACAACAACAATACAATTTCCAACTAAGAGAAAACATTACAGCACCAAACAGTCCCACAAATCGCTTCCTAGAAATCCATGCCACAATCTGTATAGTTGTATGACCTTGATCAAATCAACACATTGAAATTTGTGCCACAACAGGTTGATGTACCTTGCCTCTAGTACAAACAACCTCCAACAAAAAATTATTCAAAGAATGACTCAAAAATTGTGCCCACTCTTGCCTCGATTTTCATGCCTCAATTTTTTTGGTGTATGGCCTGTACGGATTCGTATAGTATGACATGTTCTTAGCAAATTAAAAAACACTCAGAAAACAAAAATTCCTTCTTGGGAAATGTGGGCAAGCTCTCTTGAGAAATGTGTCATCCTTGTTGCCCTCTTTCCTCTCTCAAACTTACTCAAAAATATATCTTAATATCCTTCTCCTTGTTGTATTGCACATTACCCAATGCATTCTCTTATAATCTAAAAGTGACCCTTCACCTTCTCCAACCCTAGATACAATGGCCCAGATCTAACCTTTTCTTTACAATATCAAGGGTCATGATTTTTTCCCTCCAAAATAAATTACTTAAAATATTAAGGTACATTTTCACTTTATAACATAAGTGCACTTTATGAAATAAATTCACTTTAATATTAGAAGGTACACTTTATTAAAAAGTCACTTTAATAAAATGACCGCTTTATCAAAACTTTATAAAAACTCATTACAAAGTGAAGTGTCTAGTAGTGTAGGTACAAAGTAACTTCCACATACAAGACACACATGTGAAGTACATTTTGAGCTAAAAATATAACACTCCCTTTTACTGAGGAATGTACTCACTGCCATCACCATCATCTGGTGCCATCATATTGTTATCAGCAGGAGGTCCCTTTGAACCTCGAGTTATCCTCAACACCTACACAGAACTCAAACTAGAATATCTTCCCATGACAGCTACTCTGAACACTAAGCTCCTAGGAGAATACACTCCACCCGGAGCATTGGTTCGATCACACTAGTTGAGCCTCATGTCGATGCTCAGAAGAGACTCACTCTCTTCTCTCAAAATGAAATACTTAATCCTTGGTCCACCACAGTCACAAGAGCCTCCTGCTCCTCATCCGATGTTGAATCATATCATGAAGTTTGTCCTCACAACATGTACAACCTTTCCACCCAATCACCAATTGGGTGTATTTCTACAGGATTTGCTCCGCTCCTGTAGATAAATACATGTCCTCTCTTAAAAAAATGTACAATATACAACATCCTCCAAGGCTAATATTGATAGCAAGTTAACCCTCAACCCTGGAACAAAGAGAAATCCATCAGGATCCAAGAATCCTCCATACTCGAGTCAAAATATAACCTTTCCAAATCCGCATACAACTCACACCATACCTCCTTCACTCTCCACCAGTCGGTCAGGACCTATCTCTGTGATAATAATGAGTACTCTCTAGATTCCCTTCATGTAACAAGAGGCTTCACTATAAAAAATCCATCTGATATCACACCCAAATCCTCCACTACCGACACTGGATACTAGAGTAACCAAAGAAAATTTTGCATCATACTTGGAAGCAAAGTCCTACATGATTTTTGCAAGAGCTGACACGGGCCCCTCCTAGTCCTTATTCTTCTTCTTCCTCTTAAGACAATGAGAAGAGAGGTGCCCCAATTGGTTATTACAATAACATCCGAACTTACTCAAGTCCCTCCTGAAAATTCCATTCTTCTTGCACTTTGCAGCAACAAAAATATTCTGATTAGCTCCATATTTATTTTTTCCACTGATCTAAGATCCTTCTCGGATCTCCTCTCGATTGAAATTTTCCCACAGTATGGTCCAATCTGGAAGATGATAACAATCCACCACACACTTCACTAAGACTTCCCATCCCTAGGTAAATCCTTTCAAGTCTATCCTCACCAACTATGAATCTGATATGACCTCCCCAACCAAGTCCAACTCATCTTTCACTTGAGCTACTATTGACGGACATAAGTGACACACCATCAAATGGAAGGTCAAATCCATATCGAGGTTTTCTAAATAACCCAATACCTTTGGAATGAAATGACCCGATGGATTTAATGGCTCCCTTGGCCAACTAAAGTCCTAAAAATAATAAAAGAAATGAAACTAATCTAAAAACTATGAAACTAAGAGCATGAGTTTACTAATTACAAGTGTTCAAATAGAAATATGAATATGTGCATATGATTATAAACATTCTATACACATCTTGCAAGGTTTACTTGAAATCTCGTGAAATGGATATTCTTAAAAGTGTTTATAAAAGAGATAAAGAAAGCACATACATTTTTATGTTTTCTTTTAAATGTAAAAAGATCTCAAACAAATGAATACTAAGCAAATAATAATGTAAATAAGAATGCATAAACAATCAAAGATAATTCATTCTGTCTTTATTTCAATAATAAATAATTTAACTAAATAATCGACAAACTAACCTCTAACTAATCGATTAAATTAAGTTTATCTTCCTGTGTAATTCGAGCTCCTAACTGTCCTGGATATGAGGGAAACCTATGATAGAGTAGTGTTAATACTCCTAGAATAAATTAAAAGAATCATTTGATGTATTAGAGTGATAATATAACAACAGAATGATAACTGTAAAAGATATGGTGATCTTATGATAATCAATGGCTTAGAATGAAAGAAACTCAATTCAAAGTATTAATTATAATTCATTATTTAATATTTAGAATAAATCAATAATAATCAAATGGAATATTGATCACAGATGTAAAATAGAATAACAAATTATAGACAACATCTAAATACTTAATAATATGAAACACCATATGATAACCAGACTAAAGCTACATCAAACATAATAATATTTCATAATATCAATGCAATGAAAGAACATAATGGGGTAAGCATTACTCAGGTCTAAAGCCAATGGTGAGTAGATTCTCCATATCAGTCCTTCAAATCACATATCCATAATGTATCCCAACAAAACTTGTTTTCACCACTAACAATGATCACTATTTAAACTAGTTTTGGATTCACAAACTATTATCATGCAAGATAGAGTGCAATCCCAAAAAGCTAGATTGTTTTACAAAAATAGTACAACATGAAACCATTCTTGTAGGAGTTGGTTCATCAAAACTTATTACATAATAAAAAAATCTTATCAAAATAAAATAAAGAAACTACTAAACTATATAGCGCATGATCCAAGATGGTTTCTCCATGTAAATAGCATCATAATTATCATTTTCCTGTAGTTAACAAAAACAAAATTGATATTCAGAAAATAATGCTAGCTAATATTAAAAAATAGACTGGCTACATAATCGTGAGATTCTATATCAAGTCTTATATTAACAAATAAAATCAAAATTAAATCTTCCTATTCGATTTTCATAACAAAATAAAATGAAACAAAATCAAAAAACAACTTTTACCATTTTAGAAATTAGATAGTGAAGGGTCAGATAGTTGTGAATTAATGATGGCGTTGAAGTTGGTTGCATGTTTGATGATTATATTACAAGATCTCTTGAGCCTTTACTTGCCATATCTGTGCATGCCTTCAAATCCTGATTTTCTCATTCAAGCAAAGAATTTTGAGAAACCATATGTTTTAATTGTGCCTGTAAATATGGTATGTCCTGTAATAGCGTTCTACCCAGTGTAAGCAATTGTCACAATGTACCAGTGCTATAGAAGACTGAGACTGAGCATACTCAACAATGGATTATTAGGCTCTTCTTGTGGCTTATTTCAAGTCATGGTTAATGCCATAAAATCCCTCTTGTCCTTTCATAAATAGAGGTAGTCTAGATAGAAAGTCATATTGCTCAGCTTGACCATTAGTTTTGTTCCTGAGACACTAATTATTCAGATCTTCTAGTTCAAGGAAATTGTTGATCTTGTCATTTGAGGAGTGATCATTTACCTTGATTATTGATATCAATATCAAATGATCCTACTTTCAATTTAATAGACTCCTGGATATCAATCGTCCATCTCTCTTGTTCATAAAATTCAAATCTAATTTATCCCATTTCTTGCTCTTACGATTTTTCTTAATATCAGGTTTGCAATTAAAATGTGGATTCAGTTCATTAATAGGATCAGAAGAAACATTCTCTTTTAAAACATCCACTACCTCTTCTAATGATTTTCTAGGTGCCAAAATACATCGTGGTTTTTTACCCATGGGGGTTTGCAAATAAACATAAACCGGTTCATTAATTTCACAGTCATTATGTGAATCAAAATCTTGATTCTAGGTCATAGGATTATCATAAATGAGGTTCACATTTAAAGGTGAGTTCACTGTGTTGTCAGGTTGGGAAAAATCATTTCAACTTAGGAATCTTTCCCAAGTGTCCCCAATTTGAGATAGGTGCGATACCAACAGAATTCTTATAAGCCCGTGATGAAAAAGGCTTGACAGAGGATTCAATCTCCATCTCTTATAATTTTTTGACATCTTATACAGGCTCATGAGAAAATAAAAGGGCATGTTTAGTTTAAACCCTATGAACAACATCAACAGTCGGATGTGCTATAAAAATACTAACCCATAACTTCCCTCACATGTTATAAACTGTTTTAGAATCAAAATAAGGTTGTGCCATCAAGGTTTTAAGAGGGAAATATGAATACCTTTAGGGAAGCATGTATATTTCTGAGAGACTATGAATAATATCCAAGGCATGTCCTCCAATTTAGAATTTTTGAAGCATTTTTTTCCTTCCTGTGGCAGTTATGTTGCTCGGGATATGGACTCCTCTGTGACCTCCAATTTCACATCCCCAACTTTGTCTCTAAACCCATAAAGCGTTTGATCAAAGGTCTGTGTGACCACTAGGTTATAACCCTTGAATTTTCGGATGAAGATATCCCAACCGTGAACTTGTAAATCATTTATGGCATCATCGTGGGCAAGAAGGGCCTAAAATCCACTAGGCTCAATTTGAACCACAGGGACCATGGTTATTGTCAAATAGACACAGTGGATATCACGAGAGGGAGGCTTCAACTTCCAATAAACGAGTAGCAAGGAGAGGTCTGTGAAAACCACAATGACCTGATACCTACAAAGTTTGGAGAATGTCATGGTTTAAGTTTGAAGATAAAGAAAAATAGAGGATGCACAGGCCTATGGACCATTACACATAATGAATATAAAAACCCCAACCAAAATGAAATTCCAATTCAGTCAATGAATGAGCGTCATTAAATGTATAGGATAGTAGGGTGAGGTGTAGTTGTGGGTACATCAGACCTGTACCAAGTGACACGAAAGCAATATGAATGATATAGCAAAGAGAATGTATCAATTGTTAACCCAAGGTTGCAACGCGATTATGAATAAATGATCAAACCAAATAATCAACCATATATAATCCCATAATACAAAAACAATGTGGAAATCAATTAATCAATGAGATTATAGAACTTCAATTTAGAAACATATAGGTTCCCTTAAGATGTAGTCTCTTTGGTAAAATAAAAGAAGAGAAAACACAGATTGCAGAATGATTACCAAGCCAAGTTTTTTTTTGAATTTCATGCTTGTAGTCATGAAATTTAAACAAAACAATCGAAATGTAAAAAAAGAAAAATCATAAAATGAGTTAGCCCAATAAATCGCCTTGAAGCCAAAAGACAGAATTATTTTTAAAAGTAAGGAGGAGGCAACTACAAAAAGATTTTATCTCTTTGTGGTAGCTTTTAATTATGATAAAATTGAAAGAATTGGTGGCTGCCAACAATGGTGAAACATTGGGTGAAGCAATTACCTTTGCATCACCATAAAATTTATGTCATGGGTACAAACGAAATAAATTTTTAGAAACAGTTAACGACAGATAAATCATTTCGATAATAACTCATAGAATAACACAGTCATAGCATTGGATGTATTTATGTCTGAAAATGTAATCTGGTATCTTATTTTGATCATAGGTTTAGTGATGTTTATGCACATGACTTCAATACCATTGACAGGGCCACTGTTGCCAGAAGGCATCCATAACATTGGCATGGATTTCATTTAACCCACTCTAGTACGTCTATCCTATCCAAGAGTTTTCCATTCATGATAAAAAAATTATTTACACTTGATCAACTTAAAATACATACCTAAGGATCTTCTTGAACCCATCATTCCTTCGCTTCCATCAAGCATGCTTAGTACCCCGACGAAGTTTCCTTGGTATCATGTGTGCATTTACCCACTACCAGCATACATGTTCAGTGTCCCAGCAGGTTTACAGACACATCCCACACATTGTAGTGCTTCCAACTCTCTAAAATTTGTTTATAAATTTAAAGAAACTTCATGATATTTAAGAGAGCAGGGTGATAATGAAAATCTCATAGTTTCATAATGAAAAGTTTGATTATTTACAAATTAATTTTCTGTTTTGATGACTTTCATCATGATTTGGACATTTAGATTTATGTTAAGAAATCATCTCTAGGATGGGGAAGCACACTAAGTTGTTCTCATTAAAACAGGGGCGATGTTAGAATTTTGTTAAGGATAATCACGACTTCCTGTGATTTTAATGAAAAACCAGGAACATTGTTTGAAAAGAAACATTAATTTCGATCATCTGAGTTTTATCATTTACTGCTCAGGTGATTTAGATGTTATCAAATGCTACAAATTAATAGGAATATTGATTCCCTTCAACAAATGAAATGGTGACTCAAACATAATTATTTAGAAAACAAATCAAAATCAAGTAAAATGAAAAGAACCAAAATAAAAAATAGAAAAGAAAATTAAAAATATTTACAAGAGGGTGGATTAGAAATCATCAAGAGAAATATCTCTTGAGAGCCTATCCATTTACTGGGAAAGTGTCCATCTACCCCTCCAAGTTATGCAGATGAAAAGAGCTAGGACCCAATTTTTCAAAAATTACAAATGGTCCCAGCCATAGGTTTTGGAACTTGGTATGTTCCCCCTTACTCTCATGCGCTTTGTCCCACTTGAGATCCAAGTCCCCAACATCAAAATTCCTATCAGAAGATGAATTTTCATCAAACCAGATCTTTAAATTTTTTTGGTGCTAATCAAGTTTATGTTTTCCTTGTGTTCTCACCTCCTCTAGTTTTAATAAAGCATTTATCTATCTTTCTAGAGGAGGGCACTCTTCTTCTTCAACTTTATGTGATAATTGCAGAGGAATTACCAATGAAATATTTTGGAGTTACCCTATCAGCCCAAAGTGCATTATACAATGCATTGGGCCAATTCTTTTGGTTTTCTGAAACTGTCCTTTTAATAATCTTGATTAAATTCTTATTTGTCGATTTTTCTAGACCATTCCCTTTAGGGTAGTAGCTGGCAGAATAATTAAGTTTAATCCATTTCTCTAGAGAGAAAACATTCATATCAAGGGATGAAAAATAAGATGTGTTATAAAAACCCAAACATTCAGGAATTGTGAATCGAGTGATGATATGGGAGTTGAGAAAAGACACTACCTGATTGGTGTTGACCACTTTTAAAGGTAAATATTTAGACCATCTTGTAAAATAGTATGTTGTTGTGAGGATGTACTTGTGTTGTTTTGAGGAGGGTGGATTGATTGGTCCAATTATGTCTAGGCCCCATTGCTGAAAAGGTGCATCTACATTAACAGGTTGCAAAGGAAAAGCTTCTTTTTTCACCCATCTTGTGGCCTTTTGGAAAATTACACATTTGTGGGACAACTTATGGGCATATATAAATAGGGTAGGCCAATATTATCCATCCCTTAGCATTTTGTGGGAAGTGGTATCTCTAGAAAAGTGACCACCGACCTCACCGGCATGAAGTTTAGCCATCACTCTTTCAGACTCCTCCTTTTCTAAACAACACAAAAAAGCACAATCAAAGTTCTTTCAAAATAATATATCATTGATTAACTAGAAAGATGTAGATTTAAGAGTAAGTGCTCTTCTATTTTTGGTATCAATTGCGGGGAGAATATCCATGCGTTAAATATAATCTAATATTCTCATACCAAGAATTGGGTGTAGCTTGTGCACAATTGATATTTTTTTTCGTTATGCCGATTTACATTTGATGTGTTTATTTTAATTTCTTGTTCCTCAACTGAATCAACCAGTAGTTTACACAGGCCTTGAACTCTAAAAATTTGGGCAGGAGTTATTTCAAGGTCATATTCTTGTAGTGATGTCATCCAGTTTTCCCTTTTCTCACCCATCTCTTTTTGTAATAACAAGTTTCTTACAATGGGATAAGGAATAACAACTTTGGTTCTAGATTTCAATAGGTAAGACTGGAAGTGTTTCACTACTTTAAAAACATCATGTGATTGTTGATATACTGCGAGGTAATTAAGTTATGTTCCTTTAAAAGCAGAGCTTGTGAATGAAATGGGTATGCCATTGCTTTCAATGTTTTTATGTGTAAGCACAACAACATAGGATCTGACATATGCAAAAGTGTAAAGAGTGAAATCCTGAGAAAAATTGGGACTCATTAGGGAATGGGCTTCTATTATTGATTTTATAAATGAATTGAAATCTTGACTTTTTTTTCATCCCCATCGGTGCAAAACATCCTTTTTAATTATATTTTGTAGAGGTCAGACCATTTCTGAGAAACTCAGGAAAAATCTTCTGACAAAATTAATCTTACCCAAAAAGGATTGCATGGCGTTTTTGGAAGAAGGAGGGGGAAGTTTAGCTATGGATTGGGTTCATTCGAGATCAATAATCATTCCATCCTTAGAAACTATAAACCCAAGGAGTTTACCTTGCTATAATGCAAAGACCAATATCTTAGGATTGAGAGATATGTCGAACTTGCAACATCGTTCCAAGACAACCGTAAGGTGAGACAAGTGATCTTTCTTGTTTTTAGAAAAGAAAGTGACATCATCAAGATATGTTGAAATAATGTAACTACAAAGTGTACTCTTATCATTATTTGGTATATTATTGATTGGATCAATCCCCATTGTGGATTGATCATGTTGGCTATTGTAAAAGGACCATAATGTAATTGTAATAGGCAAAAAGAGAAGTCGTCCCCAAAATATAATAAAGGTGGTTACAACCACCCAGAAGGAGAAGTTGGCCCTGCCAGTGAAAGGGCACTCCCACACATGCCAGTCTTGTATAAATAAAGAGGTTTTGGCATTCTATTGGCTATCTATAATAAGGAAGTTTTGTTGGGTTTTCTTCCCCTAGAGGGTTTCCAATGATAAATGTTGTGTCTTTTGTGATTGTGTATTTCTTAGTGATATTGTCTTATGTTGTTGTTATCTATTGAAATGAAAAGAACTATAATATGGCCTAAACATTAACATGGTATCAGATCCAAGCTAAAGAGAGTATATTTCACAAGAGAAAAGTGAAAAACGTCACTGTTGTCGTACATGCAAATTAGGGATTTTTGTTGGTGAGGTATTTCATCCCTAAAACCATATAGAAAAGTGTGCCCTCCCTCAAGGATAATTTTGGCACCTTCAGCACACCTTTTCAGTGGCTAGATCTCCCGGAAAGTGAAACCCTAGTTTCACAAAGTACCAGAAGTACCAGAAATCCAAAGTACAAGAAGTACCAGAAGTACTAGAGTACTAGAGGTACCAGAAAACCAGAAGCACAAGTCCAGAAATCCACAGATCAAGTTTGAAGGGGTAAAATTTGGATTTTCTTAGATCCAAGCACACTATGCTACTCGCCTCAGCAAAGCGCACCTCTTGGTAAGTTCAGAATTTGATTTTGAACATTTTCATTTTTGGACATTTTCCCAGCTTCAAGTAAAAGATGTTTGCAAGCATTAAGCTCGTTGACAAGATAGATTATGTGGAAAGCTTTTGTTCCTGGAAGTGTAGGATTGGTATCATTCTTGAAGAGAATGACCTAGAAATATTCGTCAAAGAAGAAGTGTCAGAGCCCGTCAATGCTACAGAAAAAGAAAAGCACAAAAAGGACACAATTAGGGCCAAACGAATCATTGCAGATTCAATCAAAGACCACCTAATTCCCTATGTGTCATCAAAGAAAAATCTGAAAGAAATGTTTTATGCCCTAAATAGACTATATGAAGGTAATAACATAAACTGAAAGATGAATCTTAGAACTCAACTCAAGAATACAAGAATGCAAAAAGGAGAATCAATTGAAGAATACTTCTCCAAAATATCCAAATTAAAAGAACAACTAGAAGCAATTGGAGATACTATAGATGAAGACAAACTTATAATGACGACCCTAAATGGTCTCACAAGACCTTGGGATGCATTCATCCAAACGATTTGTGTCAGAACAAAGAAACTAAAGTTTGACATTCTATGGGAAGAATGTATCCAAGAAGAAACAAGAGTAGCTAACCAAGAGTCCTTACTAGAAAGAGATGAAGATAAGGCCTTAACTACTCACACTAAAGGAGGAAGAAAGAAGTCTTACTTCCAAAAAGAGACTTACAAAGAGTCTCAACCCCCAAAAAAATTCAATCATAAAGAATCTCATCCAAGGAGATTTCAGAAGAAAGGACAACGAAAGGAAAGAGATTACTCATCTGTACAATGCTATCATTGTGACAAGATGGGACACATTGCAAAATTTTGTCTAGCTAGACAAGAAGAATACAAGAGGAAACAAAAGAGACACCATGCCCATGCAGTTGAATATGAAGAGCCACCTGCAAAGATGTTAAGAGAACAAATTAAAGAACATGTCTTAATCTTGGCCCTCTTAGGATCGGTAACACCTGGAGAGGACACTTGGCTCATTGATAGTGGTGCCTCCAAGCACATGATAGGACAAAGACATATTCTCTCTTACATTTCAGAAAAGAATTTTTCTCAGAAAGTGAAACTTGGATATGATTACCAATATCCCATCAAGGGAGTGTGTTACACATGAAATTTGCACACCTAGGTACCTTTCCCTAAGTGTCGTAAAGTTTCGTATAAGTGTCGCATACACCTTGACACCATGGAATAACCTATGTCACAATCCCTAGTCAATGTGGAGGAGGGATATATTTCATGAAGGCCAAAATACCAAATACACATGAATTATTATTAATATTCTTAGAAAAGGAATTAATTATGTGTGAGAATCAAGTGCACATGAATTATTATTAATATTCATGAAAAAGAAAGTAATTAAGTGTGAGATTCCACCTCACATTTGGTTTCCTATTTTTTAGGGAAGGTGGAGGATCTCATGGATGGTTGAAATATTTCCTCCTTAAAATACTTGAGAGATATTTCCTCCCCAAAATCCTTAAGAGATATGTTCTCCCTAAATATCTTAGACATCCCTTTCTCAGTGGATCTGATGAGAGATCATCTCCATGGTGGTTAAGTCTCCAAATATTATATAATGAGGGATTTCTATGGAGGAAAAGGGGGAGAGGATTTTAGAGATACCAAACTTATGATATCATGAGAAGTGGAGGAGAATAATCAGTGAAAGTATTGTCATTATGATCGTGGAGATTTTGAGCAAGGGTTGGACAAGGAGAGCTTGATGAAGCTGCTACACTCACATCTATGGCTATAAGTATTCTTCATTGTTGTTCTCATTAATACAATCAATGCTTGGCCTATTTATTTCAAACTTGTACTTGTTCCATGTAAGTTTGTCTATAGTAGATGGATCTATGTTTTAGCTAATCTCAGTAGAGTAGGAAGTTGTTTGTACTTTTGTTTGTCTTGCAGGATCTACCAATGAGCTCAAGATCGAAGCACATCCTGGACCTTGTAGGGAAAATGACGTTCATAAGGTAAATTATTTCCTCCTTCTCTTTTGTTGATCAGCTTGATTAGATCTAAAAGGAATTCAGTGTCCATGTTAAGCACCTTCTATCTTAGAGTTAAGAGTCTAGCTCTCAAGAGGAAATATACCTGTTCACAGGGAGATTTTCCTACAACAGAGTGGGAGAATCAAACTACAAACTAAATTCAGGGAATTCAATGAAGATGAAGGATGTACTCTATGTACCAGGTTTGACAAAGAACCTAGTCTCCATTTCAGATTTAGAAAAGAAAGGCTTCAGAATTGACTTTATATATGGAGAATTTCTTATGTGGGCTAAAGGAGAAACCTTAAATGAAGAAATCATCATTGGAAGTGAATAAAATGGATTGTATAAGCTAAAGGGTCACTCAAACGCTGTCATGACCCACACCATTGAAAACTCATGTGAAATTTGGCATAGAAGATTAGCTCACATTAAGTACAAGGCACTACCATACATATGGAAACTATCATAGGTTTACTAGAACTCAAGGTTGATCATGAAGGCATATACAATGGATGTGCACAAGGGAAGAACATCAAGAACCCTTTTCCGAAGAGAGACAACAAAGCAAAAGGAGTCCTAGAAATCATCCATTCAGATGTGTGTGGCCTAATGCCATTGTCCTCCATGAGTGGGTATGTATACTATGTATCATTCATTGATGATTATTCTCGTAAGACTTGGTTGTATTTTTTGAAATCTAAAGATGAAGTGTTCAGTAAGTTCAAGAAATTCAAATCCTTGATAGATAATCTTTCTTAAGTAAATATCAAGATGCTCAGGTCAGATAATGGAGGAGAATACACCTCAAAAGAGTTCATGAACTTCTGCAAAGATGTTGGGATCAATAGGGAACTCAGTACTCCCTATAATCCTCAAAAAAACGGTGTGGCTGAAAGAAAGAACATAACGATAATGGAATACCTGAAGACCATGATCCACGATCAAGATATTCCTATGTGCTTATGGGAAGAAGCAACAATGATATTCATATATGTGCAAAACCAATTGTCCCATAGTGAACTTGGGTTCAAGACCCCAGAAGAGATGTTCACCGGAAAGAAGCCAGAGGTAAGCCATCTCAAAATATTTGGTTTCCCAGTATTTATACATATACCAAAAGAGAAAAGAAACAAGTTGGAACCCTCAAGAATGAAGGGAATATTTGTGGGATACTGTGAGGTCTCCAAGGCCTTTAGCATCTATATACCAGGTCACCACCACATTGAGAACAACAGGGATGTGAAATTTGATGAAGATGGAGCACTCAAGAAATCGAGAAAATGCCATCTTGAAGAGGTATATGAAGAAGAACCTGTAATCCCTGGAGTTGCAGAATCAATGAGGGAGGTTCCCAGAGCTGTTGAACCAGTGAGAGAAGTTGTAACTTCCCCTGATGAGGAAATTCTAGAAGATCATGATGTAGAAGAGTTTCAAGAACCTCCTCAAATGACAATCCTCCAAAAAAGAAAGCCAACTTCGGCTAAAGATTTTACTCAATATGGAGATAAGTATGGTGTTCCCAAAGGAACCACGAGACATGTGAAGAAACCTAAGCCATTCTCCATTTATATGGCTTTGATGTGTGATCTCTTAGAAAAGGACCCTACCTTCTTTGAATAGGCCATTCAGAAGAAAGAATGGGCAGATGCCATGATATAAGAATACCAGTCCATAATAAATAACGATGTATGGAAAATAGTTTCCAGACCGAATAGCAAGGATGTGGTATCAGCCAAATGACTCTTTAAAATAAAACATGTTGTTGATAGAAGTATTGAGAAATATAAAGCAATATTTGTAGCTCATGGCTTTTCTCAAAAAGAATGCATTGACTATGAAGAGACATTCACTCATGTAGCTAGATACACTTCGATCAGAACCATCATAGCACTTGCAGCTAAGATGAAGTGGAAGTTACACCAGATGGATGTAAAGACAACTTTCCTAAATGGTGTTATTGAAGAGGAAGTGTATATAGAGCAACCTCAAGGATTTTAAGTTGAAGAAAAGAAGTCGCATGTCTGCAAATTGAAGAAAGCCTTGTACAGATTGAAGCAAGCCCTTAGAGCTTGGTATGGCTGGATAAACAGCTTTCTGACGAGCTTCAGATTTATGAAGAGTAAAGAAGATTCCAACCTCTACTTCAAGGTTATGAACGATGAGCCATTGATACTATTGCTATATCTGGATGACTTATTCTTAACTAGAGAAGAAAATCTCATCACCGAATGTAAGAAGAGACTCGCTTCATAATTTGAGATGAAAGACCTTGGCCTAATGCACTATTTATTAGGTCTTGAGGTATGGCAGAGTCGAGAGAATATATTCCTTAACCAAGGGATGTATGCAGTTGAAATATTGAAGATATTCAACATATTAGAGTGCAAACCCATAGATACACCCATGGAAATGAAGTTGAAGTTGTTGGTCGATACTTTGTCAGAATTGATTAATGCCACATTGTATAGACATATTATTGGATCACTGGTGTACCTGATGAACACTAGATTAGCCATTTGTTTTTCTATGAACACCTTGAGTCAGTTTCTGGTAGAACCTAGACATGTTCACCTTGTGGCTGCAAAACATGTGATGAGGTACCTTAAGGGTACATTAGATTGTGGTTTCAATTATGATGGAGATCATGAATTCACATTGAGTGGGTACACTGATTCAAATTAGGAAGGAAGTGTTTTTGACAAAAAGAAACACTTCAAGATGTTGTTTCAGTCTGGGATTAGCCATGATCTTGTGGTAGAGTAGGAAGCAATCCAACATTGCTCTCAACACAACGAAAGAAGAATACATTGCTGCATGTTCTGCCA
Source organism: Picea abies (assembly GCA_900067695.1). Taxonomy (NCBI): domain Eukaryota; kingdom Viridiplantae; phylum Streptophyta; class Pinopsida; order Pinales; family Pinaceae; genus Picea; species Picea abies. The sequence continues at coordinate 17,585 of CBVK0101228602.1, forward strand.
GCTGCAAAGCTATATGGATTTGAAAGTTGTTGATTGACCTATTTCACCTAGAGATGGAAGCAACCATGATCCTATGTGACAACCAAAGATACATAAAGATGATAGAGAATCTTGTATTCCATGACAGGTCAAAGAACATAGAGATTCGTTATCATTACATCTGTGACATGGTGCAGAAAGGAGCCTTAAATCTCTAGTATGTTAGCACAGATGAACATGTTACTAATGTGTTGACCAAGCCTCTATCTCGTGTAAAGTTTGAGCACTTTTGAGATAAGCTTGGTATAGTCCTAAAGGACCTTCCTCGAAAGGGGGAGTATTTGTTGTGATGAGACATCTCTTGCTTCTAGCCTTATTGCTGTGATGTAAAGCAAGATGATGTAATTAGACTAGAACTGTGCTTCCAGCTTGATAGTTCTGACGTAAATCCAACCTAGTATCATGCAGGACGAGTATCTTTCTTTCAACTTTATTGTTGTGACGTAAAGCAAGAAGATGTGATGTGACTAGTACTGAGCTTCCATCTTGATAGTTATGATGTAAAGCCAATCTAGTATCTTGCTTCCAGCTTGAGTGTTGTGACATAAAGCAAGATGATGAGATAAGACTAGTATTGTGCTTCCATCTTGAGAAGTTGTGATGTCAAGGAAGACATTGAGATGAGACTAGTATTGTGCTTCGAGCTTGAGAAGCTATGATGTAAATCCAATCTAGTATCTTGCTTCCATATTGATTACTGTGACATAAAGAAAGACGAGTATTGAGGTTCTAGCTTGACAGTTGTGATGTAAAGCCAGTCCTGTATTATGATGAGCCAACCTCATGCTGTGATGATGATGATGTATTAATTTTATACTAATATGTATTCATGCAAATGATGATTGCATTCCTTTGAGAATGACGATGCTCCCGTTGAACAAAAGCTTTCGATGATTTATAGATATGTCAGTCAGTGTTCCAAGATGATATTGATGATGTTGTCCTCTTGATGTTTTTGATGATAAAGGCCTTTCTCTCATCTGATGTTGTTGTAGAATACCCTTCTTGTTAAGGGGGAGTGTTGAAATAATGTAACTGCAAGGTGTATTCTTATTATTATTTGATATATTGTTCATTGGATCAATCACCATTGTGGATTGATCATGTCGTCTATTGTAAAAGGACCAAATCCCCTTTTGTGGATTGGTTATAATGTAATTGTAATAGGAAGAAAGAGAAGTCGGCCCCAAAATATATCAAAGAGGTCCCAGAATATAATAAAGGTGGTTATAACCACTCAGAAGAAGAATTCAGTCCTACCAGTGAAAGGACACTCCCACACGTGCCGGTCTTTTATAAATAAAGAGGCTAGCACCTCACTTAGACACACAATCATTTGTTCATTGAGAGACAAGTTTCAGAGCTGTAGTTAGAGAAGAGAGAGAGAGAGGTGCATCTTTGTGAGAGGAAATTTTGTACTTGTTTGAGTTATCTCTTGGCATTGCATTGGATATCTAAAATAAGGAATTTTTGTTGGGTTTTCTTCCCCTAGATGGTTTCCCAGGATAAATGTTGTGTCTCTTGTGATTGTGTATTTCTAAGTGATCTTGTCTTATGTTGCTATTATCTATTGAAATGCAAAGAACTATAATAATGGCTTAAACATTAACAATATAGACCACAAATGACTAGTTAATGAGGGAACAAAAATCAATATCCATTTCTCTCTAGAAAGTGGCACCGATATTTATCAGTCCAAAAGGAATTTTCATGTAGGCATAAGTGCCCCATGGGGTACAAAAGGAGGTTTTAAGATGGTATGAACGAGACATAAGGACATGGTTGTATCCCAAAAAACCATTTAAAAAATATAGTCTTTTGGATCCAGACACCTGTCACTACTACATATGACCAAATTTGTGACTTTTTTTCATTGATATTGCCACACTTATCCATCGCAATTTCCACGAAAGTTGATTTTTTTTTTGTCGAAATAATTTCATCGCTCTATTGACGATCCAGGTGTGCGTGGAAACATTGATGAAATTATCTCTCCACATGTCACCACCTTCAAGTTTGGTTAACCCTTTGCATTGCCACAATTACAATGAAACCGTGTCACAAGTACAATGAACAACCGTGGAAATTACGATGAAATTTCGTCGCAATTGCGACGAAAATTTATAACAAGTCAAAAACTTACGACGCGGATGTTGTATGTGCAACGAAAAACCATGGAAACTTGCGACGAATACCCATGGAAATAACGACGACATTGATTTAGCAAGACCAAAGTTATGATGAAGATGTTGTATCTGTGACGAAAAACTATGTCAACTTGCAACGAAACTTCGTCGCTATTGCCACGGTGGTCAAAATGCAATTCTTTTCTGACAATCAATTAATATCATTTTACCGATTAGGGTTGAGTTTCAAGAGAAATTCCACATCTTTATCAATGAAAAGAGAGAGATATTATAGCTACAATTGAAGGGAAAAGGGTATGTGGATTCCATAAACCTAGAATATTATGGAATCCACATACCCTTTTCCATAGAATATACTAACTAGATCTAAAAACCAAAGACATGAAATATGGTACTGCACATTATTAAGCCCTAATATTGGCTCATTACCCCTTAATTGGGGCATATTATATTATTATGTCGGCTTTGCCCATTAGTTGTAATTATACCTCCTAGTGTCCTATATATACCAAGGAGACATTTTCATTATGAATCATCTTGTAATTCAACATTAAAGTGGGGTAAAAGGAGGTTTCCCCCTCGAAGAGGCTTATTATTTGAAATTATCTCTTTTTCAAGGCATTGATTACTTTTTTTGAGGATTTTCTATGCTATATTGATA
>CBVK0101228605.1:140-13254 GCA_900067695.1 Picea abies
AATTAGTTGTAACTGAGTGATTCGAAGTTGTAACAGAGTTGGATGTGTAGCTATGTGAGTTATGAAGTGGTTTAACTCAGTTAAGTGAGTTAAGATTGGGTGTACTAGTTGTAACTAAGCTTACACTAGTGAGAGATCAGTGAATTAATTATTAATTAATTCACAATCAGAGATAACAGGTGAAAGGGATAGTTTGACTATCAATTGTGACTTTATTGGGTGCATTCATGCAACCACACACACATTGGATGTTCCCATGAGGAATGCGCATCCTAGGCAAGAGGAATTTGAATTCATTGCAGGGTTTTCCATTAGCAGGGATTGCGCAGAGGAGGCAGGTTGTCTGGGAGCAGTAAATTGGCACATGAATTTGTCAATTTTTGTATGACAGTGTGAGACGATTGTATATTGTACTGAGAGATCTTGGATTAGATTTTTGTATGAGATTGTTTCATGATCCATGATATAAACATAATATATGATAATGGGGTTTTTATCTTTATGTTTTCCCAGTAAAAAAATTTGTGTTATGTGTGATTGATCTTTCTTCTTGATATTGCAATTGGCGATCATGTTTTAAATTCCGCAAGAATATTAGTAGAAGAGATTATGTATTTAACAGTGGAATATAATTTTTAGATCAGGAGAATCCAAGCAATACATAATTTGTTTTGAAATTTCTACATGGTATCAAAGCACAGAAAATTGCAAAAGTTGAGTTTGTGACTAGATAGAATTCGAATTTGCAAAAAGACTTTCTTAGTGCTACAGCTAATTCAAGATCGAAATGGATTTCAATGGCTTGAGGTTAGAGTGTGCACTCGAGGGAAGATCTAATTACATTTCTTGGAAGGACGGGATGGAGGCAGTACTCGAAGATAATGGCTTGAAGGAATTCATTGACAAGGATGTTCCCAAGCCAGATGTTGCAAACACTGCAAATCTTGATGCATGAAAAAAGAAAGTGGCAAAGGCGAGGAGGATCATGTTGGAGGGAGTATGAGACCACATTGTCTCAAACCTCCATGGGAAAGCCACACCATATTCAATGTGGAAGTCTTTGATGGATCTATTCCAAAACAACAGGGACCATAGGAAATTGGCGCTCAAAGATAAACTCAGGAAGATCAAGATGGAGAAGGGCGACTCCATTCCAAAATATCTCACGAAGTTTGTCCAATGTTGGGATGAGCTGGGGAGTGTGGGAATAACAATATTTTATGATGGTTTGGTGAGCTTGGCGCTCCTAGGACTTCCCAAGAGTTGGCACAGTTGTCAAGACTCTATCAATGGAAGGGAAAATTTTCTAGTTTGGGAACGACTATGGTCAGATATAGTGTAGGAGGAATTCAGGTGAAACACCAGAGATGGATCTTCATCAAAGCATGATGATGAATAGGATTCTGCTTTGGCTGCCAAGGCAAGGAGAGGGAAGAAGAAATTCCATTCAAAATATGAGTCTGAAGGCAAGAAGCTATATTTGTCCAAAGTGAAGTGTTTTCACTATCACGAACATGGGCATCTTGCTACTAACTATTCGTAGAAGAAGAAGAACAAGAATTTTGTTGGAGTTGCAGCTGATGAGGCCCTTGCCTCGCAATTTGAACTTGACTTCTCTTTGATCGCATGCATGGCTTCAAGTGCATTGGGATCGATGTGGTATTTGGATAGTGGCGCTTCCTTCCATGTGACGGGAGATAAGGACCTTTTCAATGACTTGGAGGAGAAAGATCTCAAAATTCATATTGATATGGGCGACGATGGACGATATAGTGCGACTAGAATTGGTACCATTACCTTTCAGAGGGAGTCAGGTAAACCATTTCAATTGAAAGATGTTATGCATGTTCTAGGTCTGAAGAAAAACCTGGTCTCAGTCTCAATGTTGGAGGACAGAGGCTATGACATTGTTTTCAGTGATGGAAAATCTTTCCTGCGACATAAAACAACGGGTCAAGTCAAGAATATAGAGATTCAAGTTAAGAATCTCTACAAGATAGAGGTAGATGGTTGTGCTGCCATGATGGGCAAGGCATAAAAAGTAGTGAGCCGGGATGAGGGCAAGTTATGTCACAGGTGATTGGGCCATCTTCATCATGGATCCTTGAAAATCATGCAGCAAATATCTATTGGACTTCCAATGGGAACACTTGCTCAGTTAGATCAGTGCAAGGGTTGCACCATGGGGAAGTATGTAAATTCCACCTTTCATGAAAAGGAGAATCGTGCTTCGGTGATCCTGGAGAGAGTTCACATAGACGTGTGTGGACCATTATCGGTTGCTTCAACAACAAAACATAAGTATTATGTTATTTTTTTTATGACTTTTTTCGTAAATGTTGGATCTTCTTCATGCAAAAGAAGGATCAAACATTCTCAAAGTTTTATGAGTTTAAAGCATTGGTGGAGAAAGAGTCAAGGAAGAAAGTGAAGGCTCTTAAGAGCGATAATGGTGGAGAATACATCTCTAACGAATTCAAATATTGTTGCAACAAAGAAGGAATTCGAAGAGAACTCGTAGCGCCTCATAACCCACATAAAAATGGGGTCGCGAAGAGGAAGAACAAAATGATCGTGGGTACATCACGGGCGATGTTGCATGATCAAAGCCTACCAATGCATTTGTGGGTGGAAGCATGCAGTACTGTACTTTATGTGAGAAACTGTTGTCCTCATAGAGTACTTGGCATGATTACACCTGAAGAAGCTTTCACTGGTAAGAAACTTGATGTTTCTCATTTTAAGATTTTTGGTTCATCTGTTTATGTGCATATGACCAAGGACGCCAGGAAGAAGTTGGAGCTGATTGTTGAAGTTGGGATATTTGTGGGGTACACAAAAACACCCCATAATTATCGTGTGTATTTTCCTAACAGTAAGACTATTTTTATGTGATGGGATATAAAATTCGATGAAGGGAAAGCCATGTGGTTGTCGCTTGAGAGGGAGCTAGAATTGCATGCAAAGGAGGAATTGTTGGTTCCCAAATATGAGTCTCAATATGTGGATCAGCCACATGAGGAGGTTCATGGAGTGGAGGAAGCCACTCAAGCAGATCTATCCATCAGAAATGGCAGAAAGCGCACCACGAAAGCTGATAGATTGAGACTAGATGATGCATAGAATGTAGGAGCCCCTACTTCACAGTGCAAACAGAGATAGTCTCCTGATCAATTTACTGGATACATGACTCTCATGAGCAAATGTATTGTTACTTAACCATCTTCCTTTCAAGAAGTAGTTCAGCAGCCTACATGGGTAGATGCAATGGTGGAGGAGTATGACTCCATTGTCAAAAACAATGCATGGGAAATTGTCCCAAGGCTAGTTGATAAATAAGTGGTAGGTTCGAGATGGATCTACAAGGGTAATATTTTAATCATTGTTATTTATGTTGATGATTTAATACTGAATGGTGATGAACAGATGATACACTCATGCAAGGAGGACCTTGCGAAGGAGTTTGAGATGAAGGATTTGGGCCTCCTTCATTATTTCCTTGGATTGGAAATATGGCAGCAAGATGGTGAACTTTTTGTGTCTCAAGGAAAGTATGCAAGGGAGATATTGGGTAAGTTTCACATGGAGGGTTGCAAACCCATGGATACTCCTCTTCTAGGAAACTGGAATAAAGAGGATGCTACTTCTAGAGAGGTATTGGATGCTATTGTCTATCGACAATTAGTGGGTTTGCTAATGTATCTAGTGAATATGAGACTGGACATTTGCTATGTGGTTAACGAGTTGAGTCAAGCGATGGTTAAGCCTACCAAGATCTTTTGGAAGGTGGGTAAGCATGTCCTAAGATACCTGAGGGGCACATATAAGTATGTCTATGGTACAGACAGACGGATGAAGTGAAGTTTCATGGTTTCACGGATGCAGATTGGGCGAGCAACCCAACGGACAGAAAGAGAACATCAGGGGGTATCTTTAGTATCGGATCTATAGTTGTTTCTTGGTACAACAGGAAGCAGAGATCCGTGGCACTCAGTTTAGTGGAAGCAAAATACATGGCAATGAGTCAAGCTGCATGTGAGGCTATCTGGATGAGAAAGATCTTGGTTGCTTTGTTTGGTTCTCGTTTAGATCCGACAGTGATTCATTGTGATAATTAGAGTTGTATTAAACTCTTGATTAATCATATGTTTCATGATAGATCTAAGCATATAGATATATGGTATCATCATCTCGGAGATTGTGTGCAGCGGAAGATCATGTTGCTTCAGTACATTCCTACAGAAGATCAGGATGCAGACATTTTGATGAAGGAGAATCAATTATGTATTTAACAGTGGCATATAATTATTAGATCAGGAAGCGATTATGTATTTAACAGTGGCATATAATTTTTATATCAGGAGAATCTAGGCAATACATAATTTGTATTGAAATTTCTACAGTATGGCACCAGAAAATAGTTTTTATATTAAAGTTCCTAGGGATGTTATTGACCAACTTGAAAACACAGTTATGTGCACTCTAGAAGAGTTGGATAAACTTCAAAATAATGATATGTTGCTACAACAACATTTGAATCAATCTAACATAAATAAGCATGAAAGTCATGAACAAAATATTCAGCTAGAAGACAAAGAAGAAGAGATCAAAATATTGAAGACCGAAATTGTTGATCTAACAAAAGAAGTGAAAGAGTTGAAGACATATGACAAGCCCAATAAAAGCACAGAAGTATCAGAAGAGACAAAAGAAATGATCATCAGTATAAACACTCAACTTGAGGAAGCTAAGGAAATTGAAGAATCCCTGAAGATCCAGTTGACTAAAAAGGAAGAATCATGTCACATGTTGGAATTGGAAATTGTCAACCTCAAAAAGAAGAATGAAAAGACAAATGCAACTGTCAAATTCCATAATAACTTGGCTATCCTATATAGGATCTGGAACAGTCAAAGATCAACCAATGAAAAAATTGTTCTTGGGTATAATAAGAAAGAGGAAAGTGGTAAGTGGAACAACATTCCCAAACATAAGAAAGGATCATCCTCCTCAAAAGGAAAAAGTGCAGTCATGGACCAAATACAAAAACTAAACTTTGTTAAAGAAGGAAGCTATAAAAATCAAAACCAAGAAACATAGCAAATGGCATACTTCTCATGTCAAAACAGACCCAAGTATGGAAACACCTTCAATGGCTATTGTTTTTTCTATCATAAATTTGGTCATAAAGCATTGCAATGCAAAAGTATTGAAAGGAGAGATTCAGGAAGATCCAATAACTTAATGATATGTTGGAGATGCAACTATCTTGGCCACAGAACAAAATTTTGTCATACAATGAGATTTTATATTTGTGATAGGTTTGGCCACAAATCCCAAGACTGCAGGAAATCAAGAAGTCAACCCACAAGAAATAATAATTCAGGAAGAAAATCTAATGAAGTTTGGAAGAAAAGAGGAGATGAAAAATCTTAAAAGGAAAATTCAGAAAGGAAAGGTCCAACAATCAGAGAGCCTCATGGAAATATTTGGAGAAGAAAATTAGAAATTCAAAACAAGAACGATGATGAAAATATTGCACACGAGATTGATAAGAAAATGATGGGTGAAATTCCTAATAAGGAATATGAAGATCAGAGTTGTGCATATAAAGTGGATCAAGCTCAAGAAAGAAGAAATCCCTAAAGAAGACCATGACAAAAGTGCATATCTTGATAATATTTTGCAAATAAATTGTCTGTTAGCCAATAAATGGAAAATACAAAAAGAAAATTCTAAAGAAGAAGATGAAGAATTTTATATTGCACAAAACAATAATGTTGATGAACTATCAGATACAGATTCACCAATAGGATTGAGCGATGAAGAACTTCGGGAGTTTTCAATTTTAATTTGATGATGTACTCAACAAAAGTTATAAATAAAATCTAAAAATAAAAGAAATAGAGGAGTTCAAAACATATAAAGACAAAGCATGAACTAGACAAATTAATTAATGACAAAGAGCAACAAGATCTCTTGGTATCAAAGAACTGAAATTGGTAACATACCTTAAAAATTGGTTGTAGAATGTAAATTAAATCAATTGGTATCGATCAACTAGTAATGATCAATTGGTATCACTGTAAATGATCGATTTGTATTCATGTGAAAGATCAGAATATCAAGAATAATAAAGAGGCGGATCAAGAAGATCATTAAGATTCACAATCTTGTCCTTTATGAAAAAAGGGGAAGATAGTAAAACCCTATGAAATAGTAAAAACTCAAGGGGTGTAGTTAATTTGGTCATCAAATGAGGAATTCATTAGATTAGGTTTAAAAGACTTGATCACTACAAAATTTGGTATCAAACAAGACTACTTATTTGAACACAAAATCCCAAGTGACTGAGATAGCAGCTGGCATATTCACAGGGGGAGAGAAGCAGTAATAGTTTCACTCTTTTTCATTGATTTCAAAGGGGGAGAAAAGTAGTAAAACAAATTTGATATCAGTAAAAACAAACTCAATTCTCCAATTTGAAGATGAGGTCAGTCATAGGGGGAGCAAAGGTACAAACTCATTTGTTTTACGAATATGTTTCTCTCAATGACAAAGGGGGAGATTATTGGCATTATTGATTGTGTGTTGTCATTGATTGCAACATGAATCAAACATAGACCTTGTATAGAGAAGTGCACTGACATAAATCTCAATAGATATAGAGTAGTAGGTTGCGTAGAAGGAATAACACAAGTTGCAGAGGAATCCAGTATAAACCTAAAGATCATGAGAAGTAGTGTATTAGGTTGCAGGGAATTAGATCATGCAATCTTAAGACCTTTGGAAAGGTCAAAGGAAAATCTCAGAAAGGAGGAGCGCTACAAAGGAAGTGCTATTAGAATCAAATTCCCAATAGATCAATTATAGAACACCCTTAGAGTTGTGAGGAAACTTTGTTACAGTCAAGATATATGATAGTCGTCAATTGTTGACTAAAGGCACAAATCAACGATCATGGTTCAGTTGGAATCCAAGTGTAAATCCAAAGGGGTCTAGGAGAAATCTTGTCTGTTGACGTAGTTTTCGGGACAATTCAAAACCATCATATCAAGGTGGAGCCAAACACTGGGAGAAATTAATTCCCAACCGTCAGATCGGGAGCAATAATCCTCAGTCATTAGATCAAGTAGTGGAAGGATAGCGTAAGCTTCGTGACTTCACTTAAAAATTTCTAAGTATGGTTCATTATGGAGGTAACGGAAATTGGGGGTGCATTTTGATGACACCATAGAAGAGTTATGGGTTCGCAAGTCCGAGAGTCTACGAACCCGACAAAAAACACTAAAAAAAAATTCTAAGTATAGGTTCATTTTTTAGGCTACAGAAGTCGGGGGTGCATTTTTATGACACCATAGAAGACATGTGAATCCGCAAAACCGAAATTCCATGAACCCATCACATGAAATAATTCTAAGTAAAAATCCATGCTTAAAATGAATAAGAACTGACCACTCAACGGTTGATTATATCTTAACCATCGATCTATTTAAAGCGCCTAGATGAAATATAGACCGTCCATCTCACCAGGAGATTAAGTCATAGCCGATGGATCAATATCTATGGTTCATTATGGAGGTAATAGAATTTGGACGTGCATTTTGATGACACTCAAGAAGACATATGAGTCTGCAAGTATGAGAGTCTGCGAACTCGTTACATGAAATCATTCTAAGTGTTTAAAATGAATAAGAAATGTCCACTCAACACTTGATTATATCCAAACCATCATATGTTTAAAGCGCCTAGATGAAATATGGATCATCCATATCACTAGTAAATTAAGTCAGAGTTGTTAGATCAAGCAGCCTAGAGACATGATCCAGGAGGGAGACATGTGGTAGAAGACAAAGATGACATGTGGCCCAATCAACTGGTGACAAGTGCCAAGGTCCATTTGGCACATAAGGTCTATGAAAGTCATGAATCAGGGTGACATGTAGCACACATACTATGGGTCCACATCAAGCTAGGTGACGTCAGCATACCACGTCACTCCAGGATTATAGCCTCTGAGGATGTCCTACCAGCAAAAATTCCCTAAGTGTCGAAGTCATGAAATAACGTTGGTCGTTGATCTAATATCATCTGGAATATTTCTCAATTGTCCAATTGAGTACAGTGGAAGGATAGTGTAAGGAGTACTATCAACCAATAGAAACTGATTGCCTACTCTTGATGACCACTTCGGTAGGTCAAACTCTGGAAGAATACAAGAATTGCAAAGGTCGAAATCCTGAAGGTCGAAGTATTGGAGGACTTGGTTTAAGCATCGGTCGTGTGATAAGGTAAAGAAGCTATAAAGAGCGCAAAGGACCTAGATAATCCCTCTGACATTTGAATACAGTCCCATGTAGAAGAATAAGGAAGGAAAGATAAAGCGCTAACAAAAAAATGCTTAGAATGGATAAGCACGTGGTTTCAAGCCCGCAGTCACAAAGGGAAGTGGATTGAAGGAAGTGCCTATTTGCATAATTTGAATCCAGAAAGTATAGGTTGTCATAGCTATGGGTTGGCCTAGAAAACAATGTCAATTAATAATATGATTCTTAATTAAAAGAGATTGAAAGAAGAACCAAGTTCACCCAAAGAAAAAAAAAATTATTAAAATAGCATAGTTGTTAAATAAATGAAAGGGTGCAATGGTTCATGTAAAAAGACACAATGATTCAAATCCTATACCTATTGATATACTATATAAACTAGAAGTTGTGGTGAATATTAAGGTGTCTTGGTGGATAATATTTATATATACAATGAATTGAATGAAGGTTCATTATTTATCAGGTTGGTGCATGTTTACAAGTTGGGTCTATTGAAATTACTAAGACAAGTGAGAGGGGGAATGAATCAGTTGTTACTGTGCTTAAACAATTTTAATTCAATTAAACCATTTTTAATCTTTCTCCAAGTGACCATCAATATTATACTACATATGGACAACATAAATAATGAGCATCACTCACACATAAGATATACACAAAGACAAATTTTCACGAGGAAACCCATAAAGGGAGAAAACCTTTTCTTCTTCGAAACGATAGGCAGTCTTTTAAGTTCTGTACATCATCTATAATTGAGCACCAACTCAATGTGAGGCTACTACCTCTATTTTACAAGCTCCAAATTGTTTGAGAGCACCAACTCTCTGGTTTCTCTAGCACCCACTAGAAGGAAGCAACAACTCCCTAAGTGTTCTAGCACCAACTTCCAGTCACACAGGCACCAACCTGTATAATAGAGAATAATTGTTCTCCCTTGCAACACCCTAGTTTTTCTGGATGCAACCAGATGGAAGATACAACTCTCTATGTTCAAGCACCCACTTGAACCTCTGAGGAAAAAAGTCCTCCCTAGCACCACTCTACCTTCCTGATTACAGATAAATGATTGAATAACCAACAACACAGATAAATCGATTCTTACCACTTCTTCTCTATTCTGTAAATCTGGTCTTCTTCTGGTTGTTCTGCAATTCTTCTCTTCCTCTGTCTGTTCTACAATTCTACCTTGCTTCAAGCTATTCTGCAATTATGATCTTGCTTATGTCTATCCCTCATCTATTACTCATCTCTGAGTTTTATCTCACACTGCGCATACTGTAATTTTCCCTTTCTTACAGTTCAACTCATTTTTCATTTAGAATGACCAAGCCTACACAGTCGTCTCATATCTTCTTTTATTCACACACACCTCAACAATTGAATCGCCAACCGATCAAGAATCATGAATCAATTTTTCTAATTGAATCCTAACTGATCAATTAACTGTGAGATGAAACAGTAGACCTCCAATCATATTCGAATTCACCTGCACCGTTGGATTACAAGAAACAAAATGTCTTTCGCATTTTGTATTTCGGCAATTCGCGATTTCGCATGTCACGAATTCTTGTTGCGAAGCATATCGACTCTCCAAGTCACGATCCTCAAAATGGATCCAGATCAACGGTCCACAAAACTTCATAATCTAATCCCTTCTTTTCATAATCGAATTGTTGATGGGATTTCGGTGTTTTTCCCTTCGAGTCTTCGAGACTTACAATATTCCCTTTCGGCATTTCGCATGTCACGAATTCCTGAAACTCCATGTTGTGATACCCAAAACTCCATGTTGCAATTTCGCATTTCGGCATTTCATGATTTTGGCAATACTTGTGATGAGATATCTTGACGCTCCATGTCGCAATCCCCAAAACTCCAAAATTCCATGTTGCAATTTCACATTTCGGCATTTTGTGAGTTTTGTGGTGAAGTGTTTCGACACTCCAACTCCCGGTAACCGAAACCTACACCAAAAGGTGTTTTTCACATTTTGGCATTTTGGCATTCCTGTGGTGAAGTGTTTCGACACTCCAACTCCCGCTATCCAGAACTCCGAAATGGAGTTATTTCCCAGTCTACAAAACTCTTTGTTGATGTGCCTATTTCGGGATTTCAGCATTTTGCATTTTATGACTTCGGGACTGCTGTGATGAAGAGTCTCGACTCTTGACTCCTCCAACTCCTAGTATCCAAAACTCTGAAATGGAGTTATTTCCCAGTCTGCAAAACTCTTTGTTGATGTGCCTATGATTTCGGCGTTTCGCATTTCATGACTTCGGGACTCCTGTGATGAAGAGTCTCAACTCTTGACTCCTCCATCTCCCGGTATCCGAAACTCTGATTTCCCGGTCTATGAAACTCGAAAATGGAGTTTTTGACATGCTCTGATGTATCACATTTCAGGATTTTCTGCCATGAGTTGCTTCCTTGACTCTTGGAGTTTACAGTTCTGATCTTGCCATGCGATCATCGTTGCACTGTTGGTATTGCACTTTCTCGTGTTCATCATCGTCCTACTGGTCTTGCCACTTTCTCTTGTTCACCATCGCCGGGCTGAGCTTGCCATCAATGACAAACAAATACTCTGCCTTCTATCTGTCCATAATAAATATGCCAACAATCTCCCCCTTTGGCATTGATGGAAACCCCTTGAAGAACATCCAACTATACCACTGTAGAATCCTTGAAATTACCACACTTTCTCCCCCTTTGACATCAATGTCAAAGAGGAAACACGCTCCCCCTGATTTGTTGCAGTACATACTCCCCCTGTCAACTATGAGCAGCTTAGAAATACAATAGATATTTAATAAGTACCCCCCCTAACCAAGTCAATAGATTAGACGAAAGAATTTATAACCCCCAACTTTTGATGAAGATATCCAAAGGGGGTTGTTGCTAACGGTTTAGTAAAGATATCAGCTATATGTTTTGTGGAAGGAATATAATTCATCTGAACAATTATGTTTGTAACTTGTTCTCTGAGAAAATGGTATTTTATTGGTATGTGCTTAGATTTTGAATGAAGTACAGGATTCTTAGAGAGACTGATGGCATTGGTGTTATCACAGTGAAGTGGAATGGGATCAGTGTAAGTTACCTTCAAATCTACAAGAGTTTGTATCATCCATAAAATCTGAGTGCATCAGGTACCAGTAGCAATGTACTCTGCTTATGTAGTTGATAAGGAAATAGATCCTTGCTTTTTACTAAGCCATGCTACTAATGAGTCGCCCAGGAAGAATTCTCCTCCACTGGTGCTTTTTCTCTCATCAATACAGTTTGCCCAATCTACATCTGAATAAGCAGTTCATTGAAAATTCTGATTTCTGGGATACCACAGACCATAAGTCATTGTTCCCTTCAAGTATTTGAATATCCTTGTGACAGCTACCAAATGACTTTGTTTAGGAGCAGACTGATAACGACCTACCATTCCAACATCTTGCATTATATCAGGACGGGATGTTGTGATGTACAGAAGACTGCCTATCATAGAGCAATATGTCCTTTGATCAACATTCGGTGAAATATCATCTTTACTAATATTGCAACCAACCACCATAGGTGTGCTAAGAGGAGAGGAATCCTCCATCTGAAATTCTTCAACATCTCTTTCAAATATTTTTCTTGAGAGATAAATATTCCTGCAGAACTCTGATTTACTTGTAAACCAAGAAAATATGACAGTTCTCCTATCATGGACATCTCAAATTCTATTTGCATAGAGTTAGCAAACCACTGGACAGATTATTCATTAGTACAACCAAAAATAATATCATCTACATAAACCAAAACAACTAGTAAATTATCACCTTCAGACTTAATGTAGAGGTTGTTGTCAACAGTACCTTTCTTGAACCCTTTGTCTTGTAAAAATTTGTCCAGTCTATAGTACCAAGCTCGTGGTTCTTGTTTCAGTCCATATAAGGCCTTCTTCAGCTTGCAAACATAATTAGGATTATATGTCAATGAGAATCCTTCATGTTGCTCCATATATACTTCTTCGTCTAGATCTCCATTAAGAAATGTTGACTTAACATCCATCTGATAAACTTTAAAGTTCTTATGACATGAATAAGAAAGAAACATTTTGATGGCTTCCAATCTTGCCACTAGTGTAACGACCTTCCTCGTTACGACCACCATTCCAGTAATTTCCAGGAGACAAGAGATATCATTACAAACAATATCCAAAATGCAAATGGTAGTAATTATAGACAATTTTCAGAATACTATAATATCAATATCATAATTTCAGAACATCATGATAAACCATTCCTCTATCATACGGATGAAAAGCGTACCTGTGCCTGATCGCCCCTCCCTTCATATTGACGTCCCGTGCTTTGAGCCGTGTCCCTCTCTCCGTACTCCTCTTGCTTGTCGACCGTAGAGGACTCACCGGTACCTCCCAGCCAAACGCTAGGGGTACTCTGCTTCCCCCTTATCCCCCCGAGCCGCAAAGGGGCCACACAAGAACCAGAAATAAACTAGTGTCTCAGCTCGCCTCCACGGCTGAGCTACCACTCCAACACAGCTGAGATAAACCCAACTCCTCACAAGAAATCCGTCAAGCCACAACTCCACAGCGTACGTTCCGCTCACCGTTTCATATCCTTCTTCCTTCCCTTCCCCTCCTTTTATAGAATTTTGAGACTGACCTAATTCATAAATCATTAATTAATTAATTTTTAATGACAACCCTCTAAACATTCTCCGCCATCCAAGTGTCACTCATCCCTATGGTTCTCCAAAATTAATTTTTTTTTAATATTTAAAAGACT
>CBVK0101228610.1:0-13954 GCA_900067695.1 Picea abies
CAAAGGGGAAGATGGGAGGAGGGGGGAGTGGGAGAGAGAGAGGGATGGAGGGAGGGTGGGAGATATTCGAAGAAGGGGGATATAGAGAAGGAGTGGATGTGAGAGTGTGAGGCATTGAAAGGCAAGGTCTACGTCTAGGTCATGGTCTAATTCTAGGTATAGGTATAGGTATAGGTCTTGACATGCCTTTCCAATTCTAGGTCAAGGGAATTTCTTTCCTTACAATGCCTTTCCTTCCAGTGTACCAAAATTCCTAGGGTGTGAGAGTGTGAGAGGGAGAGAGAGGAAGACACAGAGGGGAAGTAGAGAGTGAGTGTGTTAGATTTTGGGAGGGAGAGAGAGGAAGGCATAAAGGGGGAATAAAATGTGGGTGTACGAGAGTGTGGGAGGGAGAGAGAGGAAGAAAAAGAGGGGAGGTAGAGAGTGAGTGTGTTAGAGTGTGGAGGGAGAGAGAGGAAGACATAGATGGTTGATAGAAAGTGTGTGTGAGAGAGTGTGGGAGGAATAGAGAGCAAGGAATAGAAGGGCTATATAGAGTGTGTGTGAGAGTGTGGGATGGAGAGAGGGGAAGATATATAGGTAGTTAGAGAGGGAGGTAAATGTATGATAGAGGGGTAGATGTAGGAAATATAGAGGAGAGATAGTGGGAGGGAGGGGAGAGAGAGAGTGTGTGTGAGAATGTGAGAGGGGGAGAGAGAAAGAAAAAGAGAAGGGGTAGAGAGAGAGTATGAGAGAGGGGATATAGAGACGAAGCACTTTACTAGAGTATGTGTGCACTTTTAAGAATTCATGTGTGTTATCTTGAATTCAAATTCTTGTGGGAAGGGTTGACAATGTGTATGCTGACTTGGTTGCCTTGGATTTAGGTTTGGGATAAAAAGCATATTGGTTCGGTCTTCAGATTGATAAAAAGGCTCCATTTTTGTGAATACCTCTCTATATCTATGTTTATGACATTATTTTTCTATAGGATAAACAATTCATTTGTTGAAAAAACTATAGACATAGATAGAGTGAGTTGTGTAGATTGCAAATATATAATTTTTTTAAGTTAATATTGTTTACTATTTTAGCCCGCACGGGTGTAGATAGATTGTCAAGTGCCGTGTAAATGGAAGGAAATTTGTAAAATGAAGTCTCATGTTCGATTCTATCCCGGATTTACTTGTGCGCCATTCTTGTGGGTTGGGTGGTTGCACCTAGGGTTATAGTGGTAGCCGATGAGGATCGACCCCGTGTCACGCGAGTATGAGAACCACCAGTTGCCAATTCCTCCAGTACAAAAATAAATAAATAAATAAATATTGTTTACTATTTTTAATCTGTTTTTTCTTTGCATATATCAAAATCTTAGAATACCTACCTCTCTTATTTATGCTATAACTTTTTGTCAACTTAACCATTTCTCGAATGAGTTATATGAAAATCTAGAGGATATTTATATCTATGATCTAAATAGAAATTGTTTTGATCATGTTAAGACCCTCTTAGCTTGGAAAAAAAGATGTTTTAATTTCAGGGATATGTTGACTTTGATAATTTAAAAAAATATATAAAATTAATATTATAAATTTTGAAACTATACACCACACAAGAAAAACATGTTTTCTACAGCTATACAAGTTTTTGAAATGAAATTCCATTGTTAAGGTACTCAACAACTGCAAAAGAAAAAACATATACCTTAAATTTTGTTGGAAAAATAAGAAACCACTATTAGAAAAAAACAATGTTTTCATATTTATTCACAATTTCTATGAATACAAGTTGTTTATTTGGAAATATAATTCAATTTCCTACATTTCATCTTATTAAAACATATTCAAATTCATTATAAAAGTACCTTGAATAATCCCTGCAATCTAGCAAATTGTTGTTTTTCCACATTTGCATTGCCACTAACGTGTCATGAGAGACCATTGTTGGTTTGCACTCACCCTAAAATGTGTTATTTTAGGGGCATCATGGTTTGTGATAAAATTATCATATTGAATTGAACTTTTTCTTCCTTGATAGTTTGGATATATCATACATAATGATACCAAGTAATACTTTTAAAGGATTCTCAATAAGAGGCTGAAGATATCTATCCATATCCTAAAATTGGTACTTCTCTACTTACTTGAGAACATACATATTTATTAACTTATATATCAGGGATGCTTTTAAGGATGAGAATTTATTTTAAAATGTAGAAACCTGAGGTAATCTTACTAATCCTTCATATGCCAACTCTAAAATGTTTGGCAACATTTTTATAAAAAGATTCAAATTTCTAAGGATTTTTAATAGTTTGTATAAAATTTTGGTGATTTTTAAGGTAAAATAATTTTATCCTATAGAATTTGGGCGAATCATTTTTAGAATGTCGAATATTTTTTTGGTAAAGACCATGAAAAATTAGCCCATGAGAGAAATTTAGCCCCAACTTAGTTTTGATGTAAAAAATGGAAACAAATACCTAGAAAAATTAGTGCCAACATTATGTGCTCAGTCTTTATTGACATCCATGGAGAGATTTTATTTTTAATAAGAAAAAATGGACACAATGAGTAAATGTATTTGAGCACTCCAAATCAATTAACAATATTGGATTCTAATGAGATCCTAACATTCTAATGTTATTTTTCTAAATTATCTATCTTTCTCAATTCCATTAAATAAATCTCCATATGCATGTGTTTTCATAACACAATATTTTCTTCTCTTCCTCGCATGAGAATATATGAATTCACTTGTGTTGTTGCATTTACAAAATTGTTGAAATGTGGAATTATGGTGAAATTACAAAGAATCTTTCTCGGCACAATATTTTTCATATGTTATCATTGATCTCTACTAATTCCATATTTGGATAATTACTTCCTTGATTTAGTAACACTCTGCATAATATGTAATATAATTATTATGACATGCATCAATTGGTTGATAATCCATTCATGTATATTTCATTAGAAGACCCAATTATTTCTATGTCCAAGCTGAAGTATTTGATTGTTCTAGGAGAATAACACCAAACGATATAAGGGGAAAAATAAATTAATATATTCAATACTAGTTATTGCATCCATATTACAATTGATATAAATAAAAAAAAATATATGCAATGAAAAACATGTTTGAAACATCATTTGATTCCCTTAAGTTCAGTAGCAACACAATTCTAGAGAGAAGACTAGTTTTTTACCGTTCATATCAAGAATTTTGTGCCTTATTAACAAAAATTATATCATGAATCACATCATGGTTCTCATATAAGGATACATCTGCATCCATGGAAACAAATGTGTGATCAATCAATCTATTTAGTTCATCAATCAATATTACATTAAAATTATTTTCCTACATAGGATCAACTTTGTTGAAACTACTAATAGAACTGAGAGGGGGGGGTGAATCAGTTGTCTTTAAGTCTTAAACAATAATTAGTCTATTAATAAATTCTTAATCTTTCTTCAAGTGATTACCAACATTATATAGCATATGGACAGTAAAAGTAAAAAACATCAGTCACACACAAGGTATACATAGAGACAGATTTTCACGAGGAAACCCATAAAGGAAGAAAACCTCTTCTTCTTCGAAATGATAGGCAATATTTTAAGTTATGTACATCATCTTTAATTGAGCACCAACTCAATGTGAGGCTGATACCTCTGTTTTACAAGCTGCAACTTGTTTAAAAGCACCAACTCTCTGGTTTCTCTAGCACCCACTAGAAGGAAGCACCAACTCCCTAAATATTCCAACACCAACTTCCTGAATGTTCCAGCACCAACTGGATGGAAGCACCAACTTCCAGTTACATAGGCTCCAACATGTATAAAAGAGAACACTTGTTCTCCCTTGCACCACCCTGCCACTCTGGTTTCTCTGGCTGCAATCAGATGGAAGCTACAACTTCCTGTGTTCAAGCTCCCACTTGAACCTATGAGGACAACAGTCCTCCCAAGCACCTCCCAACCTCCCTAGAATATGAATGGCTAAATAAACAGTCAACTTTACAGATAAATCAGTTCTTACCAATCTTTCTTTGTTCTGTAAATCTGGTCTTCTACACATTGTTCTGTTGCTCTTCTCTTCCTCTGTCTGTTCAGCAGGTATGCTCTGCATCAAATCATTCTCTCATTCTATTATTCTTCAACTTGTTCTGTCACTCTTCTTTGCTTTTTCTCTTTCTATCGTTCTGCTCTACGTTTCATCTCACTCTACACATTTTCTAAGTCTCATGCTACACATCCTCTCATTTTCCCTTTCTTACTGTTTTGTTCATTTTCCATCTGGAACAACCAACCATACACAGTCTGTCTCATTTTCTTTTATACACAACTACACGACCGTTCAACTTCCAAACTCCTTAGGCAAAAGAACGACAACTGTCCGAGCAACTGAAACGCCAACTGAAACGCTAACTAATTTGCAATCATGAGTCTGTTTCACTAACAGATTTGTAACTGAGGGGTTAACTGTGAGAGAGAACAATAACCTTTCAATCATATTCCCATTTATCCACACCGTTGGATGAACTTTATTAATCTTGTCTTTAAATTGGGTTTCGGCATTTTGGCATTCCTGATGTTCAATGTTCTTGTCACTTACAAATCTCGATCCATGAAATTCTGTAAAGAAGTCGAATCAACGATCCAGATCATATCTTGATCTGACGGTTCAGATTACATCACGATTTCACATATCGTGATATCGGGATTCCTACTGTCAATAATCTTTGACATGTCCAACTCTCGATCCCCGAAACTCCGACAAGGGATGGAATCAACTGTCTGGATTCAACCTTAATGTGATGGCTCAGATTACATCACGATTTCACATATCATGATATCGGGATTCCTGATGTCAATAATATTTGTCATGTTCAACTCTTGATCCCCGAAACTTCGACAAAGACTGGCATCAATGGTCAAAATTCAACCTTAATCTGATAGCTCAGATTACATCGCGATTTCACATATCGCGATATCGGGATTCCTGATGTCAATAATCTTTGACATGTCCAACTCTCGATCCCCGAAACTCCAACATGGTGTAAGTCTGTTGACGTCACATGTGTTAAATAACTGCCACGTGTCACCCTGATTCGTGAATTACATGTGCTTGGCCTATTGAATCAGTCTGACACTTGTCATTACCTGATTGTGCCACATGTTCCTACCTGACGTGGTTTGCTGACATGAGTCGGATCGACGGTTCAGATGTGATCTTGATTTGACGGCTCAGATTACGGCGGGATTTTTCATATCGAGAAATCAGGATTCCTATTGCATTGTTTCTTTAACATTTCCAACACGGAATCCTCGAAACTCCGACAGGGAGTCAGATCAATGGTTCAGATGTGATCTTGATTTGACGGCTCAGATTACATCGGGATTTTGCATATCAAGAAATCAGAATTCATGTTGCATTGTTTCTTTGACATTTTCAACACGTGATCCTCGAAACTCCGACAGGGAGTTAGATCAACAGTCCACATAACCCCCTGAGATGGAAGGTCCTCCTACTTTCGGGATTTGTGAGCCCTCTACTCCTTGAACTTTTAAAGATCATGCAGGTTTTCCTCAATCCAATGGTGGTCGGACTCTACGCTCAGATCTAATGCCTGAGATCTATCCTCCTCTTCAGTGCGCTCTTCTTGTCTTTATTTAGATCTGATGGCCCTCATGCTATTGGGAATTTTGGATGGGATCCAACAATTAGAAATGCTTCTCGAGCCTTTGATCATTTTGTTAATGTTGCGTTGCCTTTGATCATTCGATCTTCCTCGACTTATCTTCTATTTGCCTGTTGATCATTGCTGTTGTACTCAAGCCATCATTACTTCTATACTTGCCATCAATTTGTTAGCGATATTTCTTGTACGGGGGTTAGAATGCAAACGAATGGGTTAAAAACCCACTTGTCCTATGTTTTGGACGATAATGCATCAGTGGTAAGTAATGATCATGTCCGAGCGGAAGCGATCTGTGCACCCGGATCAACGGCGATAAAGGCCATTCCGGACCCCCCCTGCCTTTCTACCTTTAAGCAGGGGGGGAGGGGGGTCCGGAATCGGGGGCGCACCTCTCCAACGGTCCAGATCAGCGCACCTGGAACAACAATGATAAAGGCCATTCCAGACCCCCCTTACCTTTCTACCTTTAAGCGGGAGGGGGAGTCCGAAATTGGGGGTGCACCTCTCCAATGGTCCAGATCAGCGCACCCAGATCAACGACGATAAAGGCCATTCCAGACCCCCCTTGCCTTTCTACCTTTAAGCAGAAAGGGTGGGTCCGAAATTGTGGATGCAGCTTTCCGACAGCCGAGATCTTAGCACCCGGATCAACGACGCTCATGCACTCTCAACCTTTTCAGCTACTCCATGTTTAGCCAGTGTGGGCCCTTCTCCCGTCATATCATCCTCCATAACCGTCTTTCTCCTGCTGCCGTGTTTCACCCATCCGCCTCCACTCTTTGGTCCGTGTGGTCCACCTTCCTTCTCCTCATCCACTTGTCGTTTTCCATGTGTCCCACTCCTTTCCACATCAGCCTTTCACCAAAAAAGCGAGTTCATTTTATATCTTTTCTTCCCCCCTTTTTCCGCCTGATGTATTCTTCCACCCTTCTCACACCTCACCACTTCTTCCACGCCCTCATATTCTGACGCCACCACTCCTATCATGCGCCCCATTCCGCGCACTGGTCTCCTTGCCTATTCGTCAAGCCATTCAGTTATTCCAGGTGGCAGCGCGAGGAGAATTCCATATCCAAAAGTGCTGAGTTGGCCAGGTCATCCTCAATCCCCATGAAGCAGTTATTGAGGTGGTTGGTGCTGGTTAGACATCGTCTCCGCCATAATGGGAAAGTCCTGCAATGAATTAAAGGCACGTCAAGTCGCTGATGAAACTATCAGAAGATCGATCGCATCTACCATAAGTTGCACGACCATTCAAAGATTGCAGCTGCAGATTGTCAGAAGCCATGCAGATGCAAAGCTTTCAATGCTACGTCTCGATTTTGATGTTGTTGCTATTTTGAGTATATGAAGGCATTTTCACCATTTTTGTATCTATCGATGGTAGAGCTAATCTCCTGACTGTAAAGTTTTAGCAAACATTCTGGTTTCCTGGTTATGCCTCTGTGTTTGAGACTTCTTGGTTTATAACAAACAATTTTCGTTTTCCATCTGTGTTCCATCTATGCCAGAGAGTCCATTATCGAAGGATTCACGTGGATTGTTGTAGTTTTGTTATAATAAAGGATTTGTTGTGACACTATTGCATTCTCTGGTATCTATGTTTGAATGTAAAAGGATTTTGCATTCAGATGCTTTCTTCTCGAGTCTATTACAAACCGGATGTTTGTGATAGAACTTCACACCCTTCTGATGCAAGTCTTCCCCCTACTCACCCTATATTGCAACTCACTGTTTGAAGTTTATCAAGACCTCACTCGTCCATGCATGCCTGGCCTAGTTTCTGAGTTGAGACGACATTGTTCTGAGTTTTCCTCTATTTGATCACCCCTTTAAAATCATGACATTAAACTGATGGGCGTCAGGCTCTGCTCCTACAAGAAATCTAGGAGTGACTTCCGATCGCCAACATTTCTGGCGTTGTTGCCAGGGAAGAAGTTGAATATTTTCCCCGGGATTGAATGACAAAGATTAAGATGATTCTAAAGGTGCATCAGATATCAGAACTTGAAGATTTCTACTGTGCACCTGGTGACTCCATTGTGACGACTCCACTGCGGCGAACCCGTTCGATTAGTTGTGGCTTCCAGCGGTAGACACATGCGGTCCCATCCACAACTGCCTCTGGCTGCTACTGAAGAAAATCCGGAGGTGATTCTCAGAAAAGAAAAGGCTCCTCAAGGAGAAAGCTTCGCCTCTGAATCAGGTATTTCCCCACCTCCTTCCGTAAAAACTTCAGTTTCTTATTCTCAGCTTCCTAGTCATCTGTCCTCTGAGGTTTCTCGTTTTCTGAATTTCGAGAGTGTTCCTACTGAGTTTTCTTTTCCTAGTCTAGTATTAGAGGGAGAGATCCTTGTCACTCCCCCCTCCCTGGAAGTTGTGCCCCAGTACAGACCTTTGACCTCAGAAGATTTCACCACCCCTCCTTTTATTGCTGCTACTACACAGAGAGAAGCATATACACATTCGGGTCCTTTATACCTCTCTCTGTTTTTCCCATCATCTCCTGTGAGAAATTTCATTTCGACATCTCCCGTCCACACTCCTTCTCTTATGAGTTCTCCTCTACCTAACATCCCTATGGCTGGTGTTAATCCCCCTTCGAATAGAATGGATGCTATAGTCACTGCTAGATATGCTCCTTTAATCCTACCTCATCCCATGAATCCTCTCCCTGCTGGAGACTACTTGAAGTACATGCCCAAGTTCACTGGGGAAGGGGACATAACTGTAGAAGAGCACCTTGTTGCTTTCTACAGTTATGCAGACAATTTGAACATTGAAAACGAAGATGTCTGGATGAGAGTCTTTGTTCAGAGATTGGATGGTGAGGTAAGGAAATGGTTTAGAGGGTTATCCCCTGGATCTATTGCTGGTATTGAAGCCCTGGATACGGTTTTTCTTAGGCAGTGGGGGGATAGGAAATATTAGATATATTACATGACAGAGTTTGGATCCCTAAAGAAAATGGAAGGAGAGTCTATCTCGGACTTCTCCAAAAGGTTCAATAATATGTATAACAACATCCCTACAGAGGTAAATCCTTCTGATGCCTCCGCTCAGATTTCCGATGTTGGTGCATTTGACCCTGATTTCTGTCTTCTATTGAGAGAAAGAAGAGATACCTCCTTATCTCAGATGCAAGATGCAGCTATAGAAGTCGAATCCAACATATTAGCAGCTGACAGACTGAGGAACAAGGCCGACGTAGAGAGAAGAAAGGGAAAATCAGAAGCCTCAACTTCTGGCCCATCACTGCCCCACCCTCAAGTAAATGAGCTAACCCAGGTGATGAACTTTCTGAAAGAAGAAATGGAGAGATTGAAAGTGGAGAGGAAACAAATGAACAAGGGCCCTCAAAGCACTGAGAACAGAGGAGGCTTCAGAAGGCCAAATAATTTTTCTCCTCCAACTATGCACAGAGAGAAGGAAAGAGACAGAGACGACCAAAGGATTCAGGCTCCCTTTCAGAACAATTTTGTGGCTGATGAAGGAGAAGGGGAAACAGATGAGCCTAAGCCTAAAATACACTGCCTAGAAGTAACTCCTCCTTTCCCTCATCTGACTCAATCAGCATACGAGGAGTCTCTCATGAACAGTCAGCAAAATGAATTAAGCAAGGGAGACAAAGTTAGCAGTGGTCGAGGCCGGTATAATCTGAGATCTGACAAAAAGGAAGCAGTACCTGATATTTCGGAGCAATCCACTAGAGCAGCGTAGCCTGCTAATGAGGTAGCAGATAGTCATAGAGGTAAGAAGTCCCAACCCCTCTCTCCCATTGTCCAAACTCATGTCCCTGAAATAAGAGAAATTCCAAAGCATGCATCTCCTTTTAATTTCGAACATGAGATTCAAAAAATTAGAATCCCTGTGCCCCTCACTGAGCTTATCAAACATGATGAATTCAAAAAGCGCTTCTCTGACCTTTTGAAATCTGAAGCCTCAAGCCTTTCCACAGACTTAATAAACCTCCAATATGAAAAACTAGTAGTTGTCCTAGGCCCCATGGTAGAAGACAGAGATGATTCATCCCCTCCCTTCTACACATCCCTGAACATACATGACAAAGTGTTGCATAATTTCTTAATGGATTCAGGGGCCTCCCACAACCTCATGCCCAAAACCGTCATGGAAGAACTAGGACTGGAAGTCACCCGAGCCTATCACGACCTCTATTCTTTTGACTCCAGGAGAGTGCAATTCTTGGGAGTTATCAAGGACCTGGTGGTTTCTCTGTTTCAGCTACCCATGAAGAGTATGGTCATGGATATTGTGGTCGTTGATGTTCCCCCCAAGTTTGGCATGCTGTTGTCAAGATCTTGGATAAAGAGATTGGGAGGAACCTTGCAGATGGACTTCACATATGCCACCATTCCAGTATTTGGAGGGGAGCATAGGAGACTGTACAAAGAAGCCCAACTGGCCTACATAATCAGTGATGAAGCCAACCCTACCGATCATCCCATCTATGCCCTGGATACTGATTTAGGCTCCAGTCTACTGCAGCTCACCCACACCCCTGAGGCCCCTTTGCAGATCAGAAAGAAGCCCATCCTTAATCAGGAGATGCCTCCTCCAACCACCTCCATTTGAAAGATGTTTTTTGATGGAGCTTCCTCCAGTATAGGTGCAGGTGCCGGAGTGGTATTCAGATCCCCTTCTCAAGAGACCATATCTCTGTCATACAAGCTGGAATTTGAAGTTACCAACAACATGGCAGAGTATGAAGCGCTAGTTCTGGGATTAAGAGCTGCAAAGGAAATGGGAATTAGGGAGATGGTTGTATTCGGAGATGCAGAATTAATTGTCCAACAGGTAAAAAACGTTTATCAGACCAAGCACCCTCGTCTCAAGAATTACAGGAATGAGGCATGGGATCTAATTGACAGTTTCTTCCTGGCTTCAACATCTCTTTCATTCCAAGGGAAGAAAATGCTCCAGCCGATTTTCTATCTTTCTTAGCTAGTTTGTTTGAAGTTCCTGCACTGCCCACTGCCAGATCTGACGTCGAAATAAGATACAGACCCTCTGTACCAGACAATGTCAAATATTGGAAGGTATTTGAAGATGATCTGGAGATCGAGAAATTTCTCCAATCCATTTATGACTTTTCTACATCACACATAGATGAAGATCCTGACGTGGAAAGTGACCATCACCCTGGAGAGTTTTTGAATGAAATTGCTGACCACCAGGTTATACAGCTACCAAGAAACCACATACTGAAGGGTCTGATCCCATTAGAAAGATTGTTTGATGGGAATGATGTGGCAGTGAGGGGGAGAGTTTCAAGTGATGATGCCAATACAGCTGAGTGCAACATAGGCACACCGGAGTAGCCTAAGATTGTCAAACTGTTGAAAATTTTGACCAAAGAACAGAAGACTGAATACACTGAGTTGTTGAAGGAGTTTGCTGATGTGTTCGCATGGACCTACAAAGACCTCAAGACATACGACACGTCAGTCATTGAGCACAAGATCCCACTGAAAGAAGAGGCTAGACCATTCAAGCAGAAGCTGAGACAAATAAATCCAATGCTTCTACCTATCATGGAGAGGGAGGTGAAGAAGCTGTTGGATGCCCAAATCATTGTCCCCTTGAGATACTCTGACTGGGTGGCCAATTTGGTCCCAGTAAGGAAGAAGAATGGAGAAATTAGACTCTGTGTCGATTTTAGGAACCTGAACAGGAGCTCGAGGAAGGACAATTATCCCATGCCCAACATGGAGCATATATTGCAGAAGGTCACTGGTGCATATAGAATATCTATGATTGATGGCTTTTCTGGTTATAATCAAATATCAGTCATGCCTGAGGACAGAGAAAAGACAACTTTCACCACTCCTTTGGGGACATTCATGTATGCCAAGATGCCTTTCGGACTAATGAATGCAGGAGAAACATTTCAGCGAGCCATGGACATAGCCTTCATCGGGGAGAAAGATAGGTTTGTGGTGATTTACCTAGATGACATAATAGTCTTTTCCAAGACTGATAAAGAACACCACTACCATCTGAGAAGAGTTTTTTCGAAGTGTCGCAGGTTTGGCCTTTCCCTGAATCCCAAGAAATCATTGTTTGCTATGCAAGAAGGGAAGTTGTTAGGCCATATAGTGTCAGCAGAAGGAGTAAGAATTGATCTTGACAGGGTAGAAGCAATTTAGACCCTGTCACTTCCCAGATCCAAGAGAGAGGTTCAGGCATTTTTGGGAAGGATTAATTTCCTGAGGAGGTTTGTCTCAAATTTTGCTGAGTTGGTGAAACACATCACCACCATGCTCAGGAAAGGAAATGAAGTGAAATGGACTGCTGAACCTGGGAAGTCTTTTGACCGAATAAAGAAGGCATTGACTGAGGCTTCTGTGCTAATTAGTCCTAATTATTCTAAAGATTTCCTTATTTTTTCTTTTGCTTCCTGTGATACAGTAGCAACAGTCTTATTGCAGAAAAATGATCAGGGGTGAGAATAGCCTATTTATTTCATTAGCAAGGCGCTAAGAGACACGGAGCTTCGATACGAGATCATGGAGAAGTAGGCTTATGCCTTGGTGAAAGCTCTCAAGGCTTTCAGAGTCTATGTTTTTCATTCAAATATCACTACATATGTCCCTTCAGCTTCTGTGAAGGACATTCTTATACAACCTGACATAGACGAAAGAAGAGGTAAATGGATCGCCAAGATCCTAGAGTTTGATCTGGAGATTAAGCCCACCAAGCTGATAAAGGGGCAGGGTTTAGACAATTTGCTGGCTGAATCAAATTACAGGGACTTGAGAATCAATTTTATCAATGAGCAAGCAGAGCCATCCAACAGGAGTTCCCAAAGCACTGTACCACTAGCAGCATGCACCCGATACAAGGATATTTTGTACTTTCTGCAAAAATTAAAGCCTCCTGATGGATTGGGGAAAAGTAAAGCCAGAGCCTTAAAGCTCAAAGCGGTCAGGTATTGCCTCATTAACCAAACCTTGTACTGGAAATACCCCCTGGGGGTATTATTAAGGTGTCTGGACCTGCAGCAAGCCCAGAAGGTTATGTTTGACTTCCATAGTGGTCTCTATGGAGGTCATCATTTTTGGAAGACCACAGCTCACAAGATCCTCCGGGCTGGATACTACTGGCCCACCTTATTTCCTGATGTCTGCAGGGAAATCAGAGCTTGCATTAAATGCCAGAAATTCTCAGGAAAGCAACAACTAAAATCTCTGCCATTAAAGCCTGTGGTAGTTTCAGCACGCTTTTAGCAGTGGGGATTGGACTTCATCAGGGAAATTCATCCTCCCTCAAGTGGCTAGCATTGTTGGATTCTGACTACGACCAACTACTTCACCAAATGGATAGAAGTTGTCCCTACCAGAAGCACATCTCACAAAACGATTATCAGCTTCCTGGAAGATATTATATCTAGATTTGGTTGCCCCAGCAGAATCGTTACTGATAATGCCTCTCCCTTTCGGTCTGAGCCTCTAGTCAAATTCTGTGAACAATTCCAGATTGCATTGATTCACTCCACTCCCTACTATCCTCAAGGAAACGGATTGGCCAAGTCTTCCAATAAAATCCTAATCAAGCTTATCAAGAAGCTACTAGAGGACAATAAATGGGCCTAGGACTCAAAGCTCAAATTTTCTCTTTGGGTTGATCGGGTGACAACAAAGAAATCCCTGGGCCTCTCACCCTTCCAACTTGTTTATGGAATAGAAGTCGTTTTCCCCACTCAGCTCACCTTACCTGTGGAAAATATCCTACAGGACTTTGAAGGAGAACCTAACCATGTGCTCAGAAGGATCCATCAGTTGGTGGAGTTGCAACAGATCAGAGAACAGGTCATGGATAGAGCCTACAATCATCAACAGAAGATCAAGCAGGCTTTTGACAGAAAGAGAAAAAAGAAAGGATTTGAGCAGGGTGATCTAGTACTCAAATGGGATGCACCCAGGCAGGAAAAGGGAAAACACAGTAAATTTGATGCCCTCTGGTTCGAGCCTTTCAAGATCCTTGAAGTATTTTCAAACAACACTTACAGGTTACAGGATCTGGAAGGCAAAGAAGTTTTTGGCAGCCCAGTAAATGGGCATTTCTTAAAAAAAAAAATTTGTGAGCCGCAATCGGCTCTTTTTGTTTGTTTTGTAAATATTGTTTCTGTTTTTGTTTTTCGGACTAATAAATGACTCCATAGACCAACAGTAAAGGCACTGAATTTGCAAAAAAAAAAAGTTCTTAGAGCATCACAGGGACGACTCTATCCCCCATGGAGCCAAATGT
>CBVK0101228618.1:0-11704 GCA_900067695.1 Picea abies
GTGGTATTTTCTAGCTAGATCTATTATGTGCACGTTCAACACATTTACAAAACTATATTCCTTGTTTTATCTTATTCATGTAACAATTTTGGACATAAGGTTGTAAATTGCAGAGAAAATAAAAGGAACAGAGACAACCGTGAAATTTATGCATGAAATGGTTATTTAATAAGGACTAGTGAAAAAAGAACATAAGATACAATAGGTTTGAATCCTTGAGTATTGAGATAGAATTCTACAAGTGCAACAACTTTGGACACATGGCCAAATATTGTAGAATGACAGTTCCTCCAAGAGAATCACAACAATCATAGACAATAACCTCAAAGAATATGGATAAGGAAGCATAATTAGTACAACAATGAAGAATGCACACTTGATCTACAAGCTAAACACAAGAAACATGGTTGGTATGTTGATAGTGGTTGTTAAGGACATGACAGGTGATAAGGACAAGTTTATAACCTTGAGAAAGGAAAGAGATGGGTCAGCCTCTTTTGGAAACGATGAATCATCCAGAATAATTGGAAGAGGTACAATCAGGATTGGAAATAAGGATACCAAGGCAGAGAATGTTCTATTGGTAGAAGATATGAAACAAATATTATGAGTGTAAGTCAAATTTGTGTCCAAGGTCACAAACTTTTGTTTGATTCACATAAGTGCGAGATAAGAAAAGAAGAATCAGGTAGAGTGGTAGAGACAGTTGTGAGAACTTCAAGAAACACATATGTACTAAGTGAAATTGGAAATTAAAAGTGTTGTTTAGGAAAGGAAGATGAATTTTGGTTATGGCACAAAAGAATGGGTCACATAAATTTTTATAATCTTGTCAAAGTCAGAAAAAAGGAAGCAGTCAGAGAAATTCCCCAGATCACGAAGACAACCAACACTTTATGCAAGCATTGTCGACAAGGAAAGAAAACCAAGACCAGTTTCAAGTCAAAGGAATACTCCACAACAAAGCTGTTGGAAATTGTGCATACTAATCTAGTTGGACCAACTAGAACAAATGGGTTGAAAGGTGAGCAATATTTTAAACTATTGGTTGATGATTATACAATAATGAATGCAATTTTGTTTCTCAGGAAGAAGTCAGAGGTATTCGAGAACTTCAAGATATACAAGGAGATGGTTGAAAATGAGATAGATTCGAAAATCAAATGTTTGAGATTGGATAATGGAGAAGATTTTACTTCAAAGGAATTTATGGACTTTTGCAGCAAGCATGGGATAAAAAAGCAATTCTCGGTTGTTAGGACACCACAACATAATGGAGTCGTCGAAAGGAAGCACAGGACAGTGCAGGAAATGGCTCGAACTATGTTAATGGATTCCAAGTTGACAAACGTATTTTGGGCACATGCAGTGCATACAACGATTCACATTCAAAACAGAGGAATGATAAAAAACAACAGTGATAAAACTCTCTATGAGCTATGGAAAGGAAGACCAACAAATGTGAAGCACTTCGGAGTTTAGAGAAGATGGAAGAATGGGAAAGTTTGATTCTCGTGTGGACAAAGGAATATGTGTTGGGTACTCGAGCACAAGGAAAGCATACAAATGTTTCAATTAAGGCTCAACAAAATTGTGGAAAGCATCAATGTAACGTTTGATGAGACAAGTAGACGAAGAAAAAAAGAATAAGAAAAGTATTCAATGGAATAGGTTCACGAAGAAGAAGAAAAGGAAGAAGAAGCAGTAGAAGAGGAAGATGAAGAAGAAAAATTAGAAGCATAAGAGAAATAACAACAAGATATTCAAGTACCTCCAAATACACCTAGCAGATGAATACATAAGAATAATCCATCAAATCATATTATCGGGAACAAAGATGCAGGAGTTGAAACTAGAAGAAGAATCTGTTCACCAGAACAACTGCACCTAGCACTCTTATCTACAATTGAGCCAAGAAGTTTTGAAGAAGCCAAAAATGATGAATTCTGGATAAAATCCATGGATAAATATTTGGATAAGATAGAGAATAACGAAACTTGGGAACTGGTTTGAAAGCCAAGGTACAAGACTTTGATCGATACAAAGTGGGTTTTCAGAAAGAAAAAATAAATAAATAAATAAATAAATAATAAATAAATAAAAATAAAA
Organism: Picea abies; assembly: GCA_900067695.1. Taxonomy (NCBI): domain Eukaryota; kingdom Viridiplantae; phylum Streptophyta; class Pinopsida; order Pinales; family Pinaceae; genus Picea; species Picea abies. The sequence goes on from CBVK0101228618.1 coordinate 2,110, forward strand.
ATAAAAAATTGAACAAATATTGACAAGTTACTAGGAACAAAGCTAGATTGGTATGTAAAGGATACTTTCAAGTTGAAGGTATAGACTTTGAAGAGATGTTTTCCCCAGTTTTTAGAATGGAAGAAATCATATTGATCCTCGTCTATGCATGCTCCAAGAATATTAAAGTGTATCACATGGACATGAAATCAACCTTCCTAAACGTGGATCTAGAGGAAGAAGTCTACATTGAGAAACCAGAAGGATTTCAATTGTCAGAGAATGAAAACTATGTTTGCATATTGAAGAAGGCCTTGTGTGGTCTCAAAAAATCCCCTAGAGCATGGTATTCCATACTAGACAAATACTTACAACAACAAGGGTTCAAGAAAGGGAATGCAGACAACAACCTCTACATCAATATAAATCAAGATAGTATTTTTTTAATTGAATTTTATGTTGATGATATTATCTTTGGAAGTCACGATGACAGGATGCACCAGAAATTTTCAAAGGATATGCAAAATGAGTTCGAAATTTCATTACTTGGAAAATTATCCTTCTTTTTGAGTCTTCAGATATGTCAAAGCAACCAAGACATTTTTATCTCTCAAACCAAGTATATCATAGAAATGCTAAAGAGGTTTGGAATGGAATATTTAAAACCAGTCAATACTCTTATGCAGACCAATTGTAAGTTAAGTAAAGATGATGATTAAAAGTCTATGGATTAGAGGAAGTACATGTCAATGATTGGCAACTTACTTTATGTGATAGCATCCAGACCAGATGTAATGTATATAGTTGGATAGGTGGCATGATTTCAAGTAGCACCAAAGGAATCACATGTTCTAATAGTAAAGAGGATATCCATATATCTCAAGGGTACATAAGATTTTGGATAATGGTATCAAAAAGGAAAGGATCTATCACTTATTTCCTACACAAATGTAGATTGGGAAGGTTGCATTGATGACCCAAGAAGTACAAGTGGAAAAATGTTCTACTTGGGTGAGTGTTTGTTATATTGGCTAAGCAAGAAACAATCATCAGTATCATTGTATACAATCGAAGCAGAGTATATAGCAGTATCAACATGTTGTACACATGCTCTATGGATGAAACAAACATTGACATATATACAGGTTGAGTATCATGATCCCATTCCGATATATTGTGATAACACAAGCGCCATCAATATCTCAAAAAATCCAGTGATGCACTCCAAGACAAAGCACATCCAATCAAGTTTAATTTTCTACGGGAACAAATTGTAGAGAAGAACATTTGAGTTGAGTATGTTGGGACCAAAGAATAGATTGCAAACATATTTACAAAACTGCTTCCAAGGGAAGATTTTAAGTATATTTTCCAGAAACTTGGCATAGTTTCTGCTCCATAATGACTTTTGAATGTTATTCTTATATGTCTTAGATTTACACGAGGAAGCACCATGAAGAGGACAATTCAGTTAGGGGGAGAAGTCCCAAAGAGGACAATTTAGGGGAGCAACCTAGGGAGAGGTCAGTCAGGGAAAGAAACCTTGACGAGAAGTTACCTTTGCCATTGATTTAAAAGGGGGAGAGATTCATAAAGATGCATGGAGATAAAGCACATAGGTATGATTCCAGGGAAAGCGATGGTCACAAGGGGAGCATGAGCGACAAGATTTCAATGTTGCATCAGAGTGTTTCCATCAATGCCAAAGGGGGAGATTGTTTATTAATAATTAAAAATAAATTAGTTGCAACTAGAAGTGGTGAGTTTACTATTTGAGGATAAAGTGCTTGTAAGTGGACAAAGTAGTTAGAAGTGGGTTATCCATAAAAAAAAGAAGTTGGGTAAAACAATTAGAAGATAACTCCTAGAGGAAGCTACTTGGAGAATATAAATAAGAGAGAAAGGGTCTCTTATTAGAACCTATTGAGCACATTGAATATCTATTATTGTGAAAGGTTTATTAAAGGTACTCATTGATACATCTGAAGTTACGCAAGTATGAGGAAGCAAAGGTATAATGACGACAATTTTTTTTGGTTATAGTGGAGTGCTAAAATTTCACCTAAAACCCTAGTTAGGGTCATCCCCGTGGGTCACCCAGTAGACGTCTTGCGAGGCACCCCAACAGGTTGAGAAAATCTTGTCATGCAAGGCTTCGTTGGACATGTCACCTATGTCACATGAGGCACTACCATAAGTGAAGGTTGAGGTGTGTTTTAGGTTGCAGAGGTTGAGCAGAGTCTATAGGAAGTTCAACAATGATCAGGTACAACAGATCTCTCTACAGGTTCAAAAAGGTATGTCATATTCTTATGTGTAGTTGGATATTGTTGTTCACATGAGATATGTTTATGGGAGATTGAGGATTTTCCCTAGAGAGGTTGTTGGTAGTATGGCACATATTGTATGAGCTAGATCTACAAAAATATAGTTTTGGTATGTCTAGTATTTATCATTGGTATATCTTGTTGGTTTGAGTGTTGAGTCATATCTTATATTTCTTGGTACTTGGTTGAGGGATTTTGGTTGAGATGTGTTGTTGAAGTTGTTGTTACATTTGAGGCTACATAAAAGTGAGGGTTTGATGTATATTCCATGTGAGGGTTTATTACACATGATTATGATTGTATGAACATGTATATCACATGACTAGAGAGACATAGATGCACATGGTATGAGTTATACTTTTGTGATATTGGGTATGAGATCCATGTTATCAGATCTGATCTATTGAGGAGATTATTAGCTTGGTATATGTTGGTACAAGTTATTGGTACAGATTGATTACAAGTTATTGGTACATGTTGATTATAGGTTATTGGCACAGGTTGGTTACAGGTTGTTGGCACAGATTGGTACAGGTTTATAGTGGCATATTTCACAATGACAGTGTGACAGTGGTTTCATCATTTATTTGGCACTTATATTTCAGGGTGGTTGGACAGGGAAAGGATAGGTGGTTGTAGCCACCTTCCAGTTGTAGTCGGGGAACATAGGGGGTTGTAGCCTCCTTCTAGTTGGAGCTAGAGAATTGAGGAGTTGGAGCTTCCCTCAGGTTGTATCCTGAAAATATAGGGGGTTGGAGACTCCTTCTAGTTACAACTGAAGAACAAAGGAAGTTAGTGCTTCCAATGAATGTACTTCTTAAAGACATATAAGAAAAAGAATTATGTGTTTTTTTCCTACATTAGGTTTCCACGTAAAAATATTGTTGTATTGTGTATGTGTATGATTTCTCATTGTTCATGATTTATTTATTTTGCACTTGTTGAATGATATTGGTAAATTGATCATAAAGTTAACAACACTTATATACTGTGGTAAAAAATGATTAAAAATCTCTATTACTAATTCACCCCCCTTTTAGTAATCCAACATTGTTGCCATCAAGTTTTCTTATAAACTAGAAAGAGAAATCTTGACAGTGCGTGGATTGCATGTCGATGTTACAGAGGGGACTATCACAAAGGCTACAGGGCTACCATGATCGTGGGTGATTTGGTTCAGTAAGAAGACATCGATTCCAACATCCAAGGCGAATTTCCTGAGAGGTTAAGAGTGGGTCAAGGAAAAAGGTAAGGTAATAGATAGAACCTCACTACCCTCCCCTTGGAAAGATGTTGATTATTTTATTAAGAGATACATTACCTGTGAAGAAAAATTTACTATTGTATTCAATTACCACTTTATGTTTCTATCACAGCTTCTCCATGGGAAGTTGCTCAACATCCCCTACTTTTTGCTAGAATCCATGAATATAATGGCTAGCTTTGTTCGCAGGTCCAAATATCCAAAAGCCTGCGTTCTTAACCATGAGTTGATCAAACTTATGGTCATCCATGCACTGGAACAAAGAAATGGGATGTGGCTCGAATTCATCAGCCCCGCTAAAACTTAGGGTTCAATGGAGGAAGAAAGAAACGATACAGAGAGACCAATGGAGGGTAAGGAAGTAGAGATGAAAGGGGCTAATTCACGACCATAATATGTTAATAAAAATAATGAGCCAGGAGACAAGGAGTCCAAAATTATGAGCGATACAGAAATGGAAAATATCCATACTAATATGGACACTGAAATGGAAGTAAAAGAAGAGGAAGGAGAAGATACACATAAGGGAGAGGCATAAGGAGATACAAAGAAGGAAGAGGTAGGAAGAGATACAGAGAAGGAAGAGGTAGGAGGATATACAAAGAAAGAAGAGGCAAGAGGAGACATAGAGAAAGAAGATGTAGGAGGGAATACATAAAAAGAATTGAGTGCAAAGGATACAAATACAGATCATGAAGAACCATGAGAAGAAGAGGAAGAGGTCAATAACACAGAGCCACAATAAATATAAGGAAACTCCCATGTTGTACATAATGTTTACCACTACCATATAATGATGAACTGAAAATTATAGGTGAAAAACCCTCTTTTGAAGAATGCAAACCATGTCCTATCATAGAAGAACCTCCACAATAGAAAAGAGGGAAAAAGAGGCCATCTCTAGGAATTGTCGATGACTTCTCGTGAAGAAGAATCAAATCATCCTCAACAACAATGAAAAACTCAGTCATCTGAACCACCAATCACCATTATTCTCCCATAAGAACCTGTTGAAAGGCCAACTGTTTCAATGAAAGGAAGGGCTAGAGAAATAACCAACAAATCCAAACTAGGTAAAACTGAATCCTTACATGAGAAAATTAATGATTTAAGGGAGGAAAATTCTAGGCTCGAAGAACAACTTGGGGTTATAAAAGGGAATTTCTAGGAGAAATAAAAACAAATAGGGTTGGGAGCCCTGACTCAGATTGATCAACTCATGGGCAAATCATTTACCCCTCCAGAACCAGAGACTGTGATACTAGAGGATAAGGAATCTAGATCACTTCTTTGTTTGGCATGTAGTGATATCCTTAACCAAGTAGGATGTGCACAAGATGAGGTGATTCCACCAAGATTTGTTTCAGTAAGAGTTCAGACAAAACCCTTTGAGGAGAATGAGGAGTATTTTGAGACTGCCCAAGGTGATCAAGGTTTGGATGGGGATACTACTACTACACAATAACTAGTAGTACCCAGCACAAAGACCATTGGGCCTAATCAAATTGCCGAGACAGAGGCTGAAATTTTAGGAGGTAAGGATGTTGAAACTCCAGAAGGAGAGAAACAACATAGTGATGAAGAAACATGGAAAACTACCCATGTTGTTATAGAATATCTTGTCCAAGATACTAGTGTCACACAAGAACCAATAGTATTTGGTACATAGATAGTTGAACCTAACCAAGTCATTGAAATGGATGTTGAAACTCCAGGGGGTAAGGATGTTGAAACTCCAAGAGGTGAGGTACAACATAGTGAGAAAGGGGAAAAGGGTCCCTCTCCAGATGACATACAAGAACCTACCCAAGACATTGTTTTTATACAAGAACCAATAGGTCCTACAAACAAGGCATCTTAGCCCGAGGAAGAAAGAAGTAAGAACATTACCCCAAATATTGGTATACTAGTTGTTGAAACTCATAAGTGGAAGCAGCTAGCCTTGTCAGTTTAGTTAGGGGAAATTTCCATCCAAGAGAATGAGGATTATCCATGACCTCCGAGAAAAATGGTTAGAATAATAAGCGTTTCAAAAAAAAAGGTGAGATAAGTTGAAGGAAGAGAGATAACAATTGAAGGAGCTAAAAGACCAGGTCCAAGCCCTGCAGGTCACAAAAGAAAAAAAAATTGTGACTTGGCACAAGAATTATTGAATTGTAGATGTTCCTCCCTTGCTTATCCACTATTACTTCAAGAACAATTCATTCTTTTCCAGTTGGTAGCTATGAAAGAAGATAGACTTTGTAAGTTTGATTCCACTATTTCATTTTTGAAGACCTTCTTTCACAACAGTCTTGTAGATCAACATATGCTTTGCAAATTATACATGCATGAGTTTATTTTGTTTGGAGAATGAAAATTTAATCTTTCACAATACGTTGGGTATATTCAATTGAGGTATTTTACTTCATTTGTCAGTAACCAAGAAAGGTGGAAGGCATCCTATGACACCATGAAAACAACTCAGATAGAGAAAATGTTATGGGTCAGAGGAGAACCTACCCCTACCATTGATATAAATAGGGCTTACAATAATTTTCTTGGTTCAGAAGAATGGGTTGATATTATCAATGATGTTTGACTATTTATCCTAGATCTCTACCTGAGATGCATTAATATGCAATTGCAGGAAGCCTTGGCGGGTAGTTGGCTCAGATGGGAAGCCTTTGACGATGAACTAAAAATCATGGATCCGTATGGGTACCCAAATTTTACTCATTCCCTATCAAGAGTAACCAAGTATATGGATTGTATTAGGCACTGTGGATCTAGATGGCTTGGCCTCAGGTACAAGTTTCCCTTGATTGGCTCTCTATTAGAAGATATCAACACCTGTATCAGCTAAGGCAAGATGAGGATTGGTGGATAGATTTGATGATGACCAATGGGTATAGGACTATCCAAGAGGACATTGTTGCAACATACAACCTCACTAATATTCACCTCCAGTATTTCCACCTCGACTCGGACTCTGAATGATCAATGGGCTGCATGAGGACATGCAATTGCTTTAGTTGGGGGGAGATGTTGGGTTCAGGAATTGACACCTTTTTGTCATATTTTTATTATTACTTCACCGATTTTTATCATATCATCTATGTCCTTTTCATAACCAATGTTGTCCAATATCTTGTCATTTTGACTAGGTATGCTAAGTTCATATGTTGCCCGAATTCATAAAGTCTCGCTTCCATTTGAGAAGGATAATGGTTTTTTTGGGTATTTACTATCAATGTGCTAAGAACTTCCTACAAGGTAATCGATTTCCATAGGTGTTGTTACTCCTGAAGTGTTGTTACTCCTGAAGTGTCGTTACTCCCGAAGTGTTGTTACTCCCAAAGTGTTGTTAGTCTTGAAGTGTTGTTACTCCCAAAGCGTCATTACTTCTAACAGACCGAGGATGTTAACTAGAGACCGTAATTGTTTGTATTGATGTTGATCGGGTTGTTGATTCATGCAATTCCCTCATGGAAATGACCTATCTCCCTGGATGACGTGGCTATTTTTACAAAGTCACGAGTATTGTGCTATCACGAGTCTGTTTTAACAACCCGAGCTATTGGACAACTCGTTAAACAAGATCTATAATTATCATATTATGTTATGAATGGTTGTAAGAAATATTGAATATCTTCCTAACTAAGACCATTTTGAACATCTTGAGAATCGAAAGATTCTCAAGGTAGTTCATAATTTTTTAGTTTTCTAAGATTAGTTTAGAAGAGGGAGCTTTTAAGAAGCAGAGCATTTCCGCTCCCAAACTAGTCTAGTTTTTGGAACAATATGTCCTGTCAATGAGAAACAACATATGCACATGTACTTCTTGAGTTTGGATTAATAAAGATTCAAGAACTTTGTGATTCAGTTTTATGTGTGATTAAGTTGTAGTTTTTGTATCTTTTCAGCCCCTGTTAAGTAGGAAGGGCCCTCATGTTTAGTAGGGTTGTTGTTACTATAGTAATAGGTAAATTTATATTGAGATTTATTGATGTTAGTGGGTTTCAAATCATTGTTGTCACTGTTATTTACCATCAGTTGTGAGTGTTCTCGTGTGGATGTAGAGTGTTGTTACTCAAGCTATATTGTGAATCTGGTTCAGTCCAATGATTATTGTTGTTACAAGTCTCTTGTGTTGGATTGGTTGATATTAGTTAATTGAGAAATTCAGCTAGACTCATAATGTTGTAGATGGTTCGCTTTTTATGAATTATCAACTTGATTTTATTTTGTTTCAGCAGAGTGTGTTTCTTTCTAGTCGAATGAGTTACTTCCTTTACAGAGAATGAATCTATTTCATTTCCAGCAAGAGTGTGGTCTGTTTTATTTCCCAGCAAGAATGTGGTATGTTTTATTTCCCAACAAGAGTGTGGTGTGTTTCCTTTTCAACAATTGATTCCTTTCTAAATAAAGTGTGGTTTATTTCATTTATGCAAGAATGCATAGTGCCTTTCATTAATGCAAGAGTGGATTTATTTCCTTTAATGCAGGAGTGATATTTTTTTCATTTATGCAAGAGTGATTTCATTTCAACGTGTGTTTCTTTACTTTGAAATAGTTTGAGAGTGTTTAGCTTCAACATTGTGATTGTATTTCCAACAAGTTTGCAGAGTCTTTACTTTCAAACAAGAGTGTTTTACCTAGTTAGGTGTGATTTATGATTCAACAAGGGTGTTTTCTTTTCAATAGTGATGAACTTAGCCTATAGTGTGTATTTAAGTCTTGATATTTTATCCTTCAGGTTACAAGATAGTGTCAGTTAGGGAAATGTTTCTTGCATATACTTTGCACAATAACTTTGTAATAATAGATGCACCCCGGGTTGACAATTAATGTACAGGATGTTTTAATTAGACAATTAAATACACCAACACCTCATCTTATTGATATTCTTCAATTATGTGTTCTTTTGGTACAATATACCTTACAACCTTTCCTCTTGGCTCATATCTAACAACATATGACCAACTTTTGTACTTGGAACTTGTGAATAAAATCCATGCTCACACTAACTTGGAAGGACATAGGGCTCTACATCATGTCTACACCTAGATTTAATAACCTTGTATGAATCATCATAAATCCATTGGCATGCAAAAAAACAACTCTGTCAGGATCTCGTTCATTCATTTGTAACATGTACCAACTGACCTTGAAAAGAACTACTTTGAAGGATTTCAAGTCTAACTCAAGTATATCTTCCAAAAATTCACAGTATCCATTTTTAGATACTTTTGGATGCATGTCACTCATAGAGGAAACATTAGTAACCTAGAAAATTGTAGTTACCCCACAATCAGAGGTTGTACTCTTATCATCCAACTTTTTGATTCAAAATTTCTAGCCATCGCACCATGTAGCCTTGTGGTGTTTCACCTACAATAGACTCAACATGTTAAAAATGGATTGTCAATTGATAAACATATTTAGACCAAGTTAATATTTTGAGGAAAAAACACAACACAAACAATATTGGAAAAAGACAAAAAAATCGTAGGTAGTGTTTTTCTGTATGTATTTTGCACCATATGTTAAATCAATTTCCCTCTTTGTAAGATTAGTATCCTGAAAATGATGAGATCTTTTAATTAACTTTGCCACCTATTATAGCAAGATTTTCCTCACCCTGGGAAAACTTACACAGAGGGCCTTTTACCATTTCCCTATGCATACTTGAAGTCCCTTTTCTGCAAATCCCGGAGCTAAAAAAATTATTTTTCCACATATACGCGCCCTGCCTATATTACAACATGTGTATACGTAGGTTGCATCACTATAGCCCGCGTACATAGAGATTTGTGCTCAAAATTAAAAAATGGTGTTGAGTTTCCATGTCACGTCACAAAATCAATGATCCTTGGCCTTCCATATACTGGAAATGTTCTGAATCATCCCTTCAGTTCCACTTGAAGGCTATAAATGGGCCAAATCCGAGCTATGGAAAAGCGGAGAAATAATTCAACTTTTAGAGCAAGGTTACTCTAGAGAAATTATTCACTTCACATTGAGTCTGCATCCCTTTGTCCTT